>RJWT010005630.1:0-30592 GCA_004365215.1 Cuniculus paca | reverse complement strand
ATCTCCATTCTACCCTAACTTGGTTGAGGAGGCCCAATATCCGGAAGACCAGGGACACTGAAAATAACAGAGGCTCCTGAACTAATGCTCACTGCATTTCCCTGCTGAGGAGGGGACTGGACCCAGGGCAGCACCCTGAAGAGTGTCGGCCTTAGAGCTAGGCGGACTCAGGGACTGGTCCCACAGAGGTTTCTGATTCCTCTCTGACCTCAGGAGGTGACTGTCCTCCCTGAAGCTCAGGGCTCTCACCAGTGACATGTGGAAAGAACTAGGGCGACACATACTTGGTTGTTGTGGAAGGAAAGTGAGATTAAAAAAAAATTAAATAACAAAAATACTCAGCACGGGGCTTAGAACACAGATGAAGCGTTCTGTAAGCGCTAGCTATCGATAGTATTCTCAGGTCTGTTTTCTACTGCTCATACTGTCCGCACAGGAGGTAACTCACCTGCATGTCCTTTTTAACTCCAACTAAACACAGAACAATTTATTCAGACAAGTTTTCCAGGACGAGTAAGAGTTCTGATGAACCCACTTCGGTTTCTCCCACGTCAGCAGGTAAATGTGGGAGTGTGAATGAAGCCATGGGCTCTGATAACACTGACACTCTACCAAGAGAAATATACTCTCCTTCTCTTCGGAGATACTGCAGAGAAGATAAGCTCGCCATCTTCATGGAGGCCAGAAAGAACGCGGTGGAAGGGGCTCGCTTTCTAGGCCCTGCCCTACGATTCCGATTCCGATTCCAAGGTGGATTCCGAGCCCGCACCTCCAGCAGGGAGTTTACATCATGCACTGCCAAGAGCATCAGGCGCTCTGGCTGGAAGCCGTCTCTTACTTTACCTTTGCAGTTGAGCTCAGGAGGGTTAATTACTCCGTTAATGGCAGCCTGGGCAGCTGCGTTCTGTTTCTTCAGCAGCTCGATAGTTTTTCTTAATTCATTTAGTTCTGAATCCTAAGGACGAGAAAGACAGATGGGTCCCCCACAAATCCATCTTGTACTGAGCTGCATGGACCCCCAGGGAAAGGCAACTTGGCTTCAACAGAGGAGATCGGGAGGAAGCTCAACAGGACCTTCACGTCCTGCATGAGGTGGACCACAGTGGTCCTAGAGTAACACACAGGAGCAGAATGGGACCACAGGGCTAGCCCTAGATACCTTTACCATCACTCAGTCTTAACTCAACGGATCTACTCTTGACAACTAAATTCACTAGCCCAAGAAGTATGTTGAAATCTATGCAATTATCTGAAGTGAGAGAGCATAGTTATTATTGGGTTTGTCATGAGCTCCAAGCGGGGCGCGAAGGCCTTACCTTCTGCTCAGCCGTCATGGTCAGACTCTGGAGCCTGATGGTCATGTTTCCAAGACTCTGTTCGAAGGCTGCCACGAGGTGGGCCTGAAAGAGGAGCAGGTGCTTGGTTAGGTTACCCTGTGTGGCAAGAGTGCCTAAGAGATGCTGGGTCTTCAAGACAGAAACCTTTCCTGGAACCCCTTGATCTGGGCCCTGCCCACTTCTTCAGCCTCTTTTGCAATCCCCTCCCACCACTCTCTGGGATTCACTGCTCCTGCTTTGACTTCAGCCACACCCTGAAGTCCTTCCCACCTCAGGCCCCTGGGCATCCTTTCCCTTCTGTCTGAAATGCTCTTCCCTCCTGGCTGAGATAATGTTTATGCATCTGTTTTAAGAGCCTTCTACTAAGGCCTTTGTGACACCCAGGCCTGGGCTGGTTCCCTCGTATTCACTCTCACAGGCCCACTAGCTCTCTGACATGCTTTGTGAGACTGCAGTTAAAAACACACACGGTCTTTGATTGCAGGTTGATGTTTGTGTTCTTTATGACACCGTGGGATGATCTTTTGTTCAGCAAGCAACACGCTCATGCTAGAGGCTCATTGTAAGCATGTTTATAGAATGAACAAACAAGTGGGTGGCATATTTTGCTTGTTAGAATCCCAGTTAATAAAAGGTAATGCAAGGCCCATCTGCTACCTCCCTGGAGAAACCTTTCCTGGTCGCCCTGGGGAGATACAACTTCCCCACAGGCTCCCATGTACTATGTACACGTCAGTTAGAACACAACATCAGTGCACCCTAATTTTATACAACATTAGGACGTTTACAGAATATGGCCAACTGTAATTAAAGTAAGCATCCATTTTTCAAAGATGTTACAACATGGGAAAAAAAGCCGTGCATCTAAGAATTGAGAAACGTTTTCCTACCTGCCCCTTCTTCGCCAATTCCCTTTCCAGGGTAAGAGGGAAATTTGTGGCCCAACCCCAGGCTGCCTCCCCAGGATATAGAGTAGTAAGGATGAGAGAGATGCTGGTAACATCATTAAAACCAAGAATAAGCCCCAGCGTGGTGGTGCACACCTGTGATCTCAGCACTCTGGGAGACTGAGGTAGGAAGACTGCAAGTTTGAGCCCAGCCTGGACAATTTAGTGACTTAGTAAGATCCTGTCTCAAAATAAAAAATAAAAAGGGCTGAGGCCATAGTTCATTGACAAGGTCCTAGGTTAAATCCTTAGTACTGGGGGAAAAACAAAAAAACAAAATGAAACAACAAAGCAAGACTAAAGACAGGATGATTTTTCAAATTCACACTGAGGAATTTCCAGCAATGGAATTAAGAACCCATTAGCTAGTCTTGTTTTTGAAATCCAGTATTGTTCTCACTGTTTTGTTCCGTTCTATTGTTTTGTTTTATTCAAAGTTCTGTTCTGATTGTTTTTATTCTGTTGTTTTGTTTGATTGTATTATGTCTGATGCTATGGGCAGCAACTCTGAAGATAACAAGAGGCACTATGGTAGCCATTGTTGATTTCCCATCATCCTGTTTTGAAGTCCTATATCACTTCCACTGTTTTGTTTAGCTTGGCTTTATTCTGTTTGGTTTTATTCCTTTAAAATAAAATTCAAAACAAAACAAAGTAAAACAAAAAGAATCCATTAGCTAGCCAGGTTCCTGTGACCTCTAAACTCTTAACTCCATCATGGAATAGTGGCTGGTCCTCTAGGGACAGGCAGCTGCGCAACAAACACGATGGACTAGCAGACCTTACATCTGATGAGGGTCAACACCATGTCCCCCCAGCTCTCCTGTGTTCCACTGCTGCTGGCGAAGGCTAAATGTGGGCAGGTCAGCGGCAGGTGTGTCTCAGGAGGCATCTGATGAGAGACTCAGAAGCCCTGCTTATTGGACTTCATCAAGCAGGGACAGTTGAGGCTAAGAAATAAAGCCAGTCTTATGGTTGAGACCTGGGGAGTCCCCAGAAAACCTCAAGTGTTCTGACAGTGCTCAGATCGTGGGGACGCTGAACTGCATGTGCTGAGAGTGCTGTTAGGCGGTGAGGCCTGGTTGGAGGCAGTGGCCTGGAAGGGTACATTCCCACCCCCGGCTCATCCCTTCTCTCTGCTTCTGGGTTGCCAGGATGGGAGCGGCTCTCCTCTGCCCAGGCCTTTCCGCCATACTGCTTCTGCACTGGATCCAATCAACCATAGACTGAAATATGGCCAAAATAAACCCTTCCTCCTTTAGGTGGCAGGTGTCCTGCACTGTGACCCAGCAATGAAAAAGTGGCTAAGACAGCTAGGGTCAGCCACCGGGATGAAGCAGGGTCACTTGGAATAGGAGAGGAACCTTTCCGAGACTTTTCCTGGTTGCATTCTAGCCCTCTACTGAAAGTGGAGAAAATGCCTCCGTATTTTCAATGAAGAGACTTGCTTTGGTATGGAACGGAAAACAAGGCAAGACCAAAGCCACTCGATTCAAGACAGTAAACTAAGGACATGGGTCAGGACACAGATGTCTAAATAACAAACAGCCTCCACCTTTGCAGAGGAACGAGGGGTCTAACACAAATGAGTGAACTTCCACGGATTTCAGGTCTGCCCTTGATTGCCGCCCATAATTCCATTCTGAGCACTCATGCTTTCTCTTCAGTTAGAAACAAAACCAAAAGCCTGACCGCAGGAACACGGCCCCTAACAAGGTGTTTTTGTAAGCTCAGAAAGAAGCCACACTCGCTCCACAGACCCAGCGGAGCTCATTCTGCCGGCCAGCAAATGGGCTGCCTTTGTGTCCAGAGAGCGATGATGAAAACACAAATGGAGAGGCCGGTTTGAGTGTGGTTGGGAGCTGCACAACAGTCTTCTCATCAAGTGCGTTCTCCCTTTCCCAGGGAAAACAAACACGAGTGGTATGGAAACACCAAGGGAAGGTGGCTTGGAGTAGTTTGTCTTAGAAAAACAAACACAGCCTGCTCTGTGAGAAAGATGGCAGACAATAAGACATGTTAGGGCTGCCGGTGGTGTGCGATAAGACTAAATATTTACTTTAAAACAATGCTGGATTCAGTGGTTTTTATGAGGAGCAAAACACTTTGGGACTAACACAAGTGATCTCACTGTGATTCCTCTGGAATAGAGTAGAGCTCCAAAGGGCCCAGGTAAAGCTAGTTGTGGTACGGGAATTAACCCAAGTGCACTGAGAAGTAAGCTGATGACTACTTGTTGATTATTAAAGGGGGGCAATTGATACCTGTTGCTGTTAACTAGCAGTCACCCAGAGGAGCTTAGCAGCCCTGGAGAAGGTTACTGTCAAACCTTGTATGTTTGGGTCATACCCAGGAGACCCTAGCTCATTGGGTCTGTGGTTGGTTCTGGGTGTAAACGCACGTATTTGGTTATCCAGATGAACAATCTACCCCCTCCCCAGACCACTTCTGCGGTTTTTAAATCAGATCTAAGCCTCAGACTTCAGTTCTCACTTTCATTTCTGATGTCTTCCATTACTGACAGCAGAAGTAGTAAAGAAGTAAGAGATCACAAGACACAGTAACTTACTATGTTAGGGGCTTGGAGTGCGGGGAGGGGGGTGTCAAAGATTTCCAGAAATTCAAGAGAACCTAGGAGATACGGTTTCCTTGAGTAGACTCAGGCTCAAGCTGGGAGTTACCAGGGCAAAGGCTCCAGGTAAATGATTACCTGGAGTATTGACTCAGTACCCTGGTCAAAGGAAGACAACCTTTTGAAGTTGCTTTCCATTTTAACCGCGCCGCAGGCTCACGCAGGGTGCCTTCTGACAGGCTTCAACGCATCTGGCCGTGGTCTCAGGCTGGGCTGTGAACTCGCGGGCAGGAAGCCTTACCTCAGAGGTATCTGGGCGCCTTCTAATACCTCAGGCTCTGCCTTTCTGAGCATCAGCCCTTGCCAGGTCCTGGCTCTGTAGCAGAGATCCTTTTATGGCTGGCCACACTGACAGGGTAGGAGGGCCCTGCCTCTGCTCTGTCCCCTCCGATCCCATTGCTGGCTGGAAACTCAGTGGGCAGGGCTCTCCTAATGACACGCTCTGTGCTCTGCCCTTTGTCTTTCTTCAGTGCTTTTTTCCTCCCCACATCCTTCTCTTCTAAAGGCTTGCCTCTCTCCCACCTTCAAGCCACAGATTCTAATTATAGTCCTGAAGGCACCATGAGCTTTCACCTTGGCGTGTGCACAGGTCACTCTCTCCAGCTGGAATGCGTTCTCCCCCGGCCCCTCTCCTAGGAGACATCCATCAGATGCTACCCCCCTGGGAAGTCCTGCCTGACCCTCCACAAAGACCCAGATAGGCTCTCCTCCTGATGTTTTCACAGTCTCCTCTCCTTATCTCTGCCATGACCATGTTATAGGAAAATTATTTGTTTTGTCTCTCCGCTGTCTCAGAGGCGGGATGCTGGGGTAACGCTGGCTGCGCTGGCTGGCTGTTGAGCTCATGGCGCCCGGGGCACAGCTGGCACTCAAAACTCTTGTTGAATTGAATGCTGGTTGGCAGTGTCTCTTGAACATGTAATCGTGCCTATTATAATTACAAAGCAGCTTGGCTATTTATTCTGGAGCCCTAAATTTCTTTTTTTCCTCTGTTTTTTGGTTTTTGGTTTAGCCTTAAGATCAGAATATTCACAAGGGGGAAGGGAAAGGAAACCGTCGTTTTGATGAGTTCTTACTATGCTGCCAGCACAGATCACATGAGGTGAGAGTGGTCACCCTCATCGCACAGATGTTACAGAACACAAGCAGGGAGGGTCAGGCTGGCAAGTGCCACTCGCAGTGTTCTGGGATAGGGGCCCCCAAGGCAGGACCCGAAGCAGGGGTGACTGCCTTCAGTCACTGCGGCTCTCATTCGGTGTCTGGGCTTACGTTTGCTGTGAGCTGGGTGGTCAGCGCTGAGACCTTCTCCTGGGAGGCATCCAGTTCCCGTCTCAACTTTCGAATCTAAAGATGACAAGGCACAGGGTTACCTGCTGTGGGACTCCATTTCCAAGTTGCGCTGGGCGAGGTATCAGGCAACAGAGAGAAAGGAACTCCAAGCAGCAAAGGGCCCCTTACCTCCGACTGGCACTTTTCTTCTGGCTGTAAAGAAATCATAAGGAAAATCAGACAAGTTTAGGAGCAAGGCACAGGGCAGTCCAGTCTATGCGGAACAACAAATTCAGATGTTTAGGGAAATCTACTTTCTTCTCTGGGATATTTCTGCAGGTAAACTGGTACAGTTAAATCAGTCCATTGGAAAGGTCAAATACAATCAGCTTATTATCTTAAGAAAGCAGGAAGAATTAGAATAATGTTCCAGCTGTTCGGTTGTGGGGAGCTACCCTGTCTTCAAGTGGAGATGGTAATAAGGTCAAGTGCTCCAGAGAAGGCAAATAATGAAAAAGACACGAGCCAGAGCCAGTAAATAAAAATGCAGGACACTAAATTTAAACAGGGGTTAGAGTCTAAGAATGTCCCATGCAATGTCAGGGACATACTTACAAGAAAACATCATTGATTTTGACCGGAACTTCAAATTTCTTTGGGTATTCTATAGTTTATCTGGCAACCCCACCTTCTAGGGGACAAGAAGGACTGCTCCTGTTGATTCTGCTCCATTTCCCCCGCTCCTTCTCACCTCTAAGCCACTTCAGCAGAAGCTGAGTGGGCAAAGGTCTCAAAGGAGGGGGTGGGGAACCCCTCTTCAGTCAGTCTGAGAACTCTACAGTTTTTGAGGATAAATGGGACCATCGTTTTCCTGCTGGCCGCCTCAAGTTCCCCAGTTACCAATGACCCTGGAGATTAAGAGTGAACTCTGTGACAGTTCTAACTGCACAGCCTTCCATGCTGGCTCTGGGTAAATGGTGACACAGGTATCTCCCAGCACAGAATTAAGACTGTCTTGTCCCATAGACAAGCCCACATGTGCTAGGGGAACCTGCTGCAGGAGGAACCTTTTTTTTGCCTCTTTTCCTGTTCATGTGGGGGCCCATAAAGAAGAACCCACTCCTTTCCTGGAAATACTGCAAGTATTCCTGTCCTTCCCCTACCACTCTGCTTTCCCCAGGAGTGGAGGAATAACTTGGAAACTGAAGAGGGGAGTGAACATCAGTAAGGACCCTACTTTGTCCCTGGGTCTTTGGAGCAGCCTAATCTAATTTTATTAGCAATAAACTGATAATTTTCAGAAATCGATATCTGGCTCTAGTGTCTACTCCTATTAGCTCTAAACACAAAGGAGAGTGATTCATTGGCTCCTGCAGACCCACACTAAGCTGGGGCAGGTGGACAGCTGTTTCCTGTCTGATCCCCCTGCACGCCCCCATGCTTCCCTTTGAACTCTCCTGGCCCTACTCAAGTGCCTTTGCTCCAGCATGCCTCCCTAAGAAGGACGACTAACTGTTAAGTGCATGGGATCAAATTATTGAATCTCTGTAATAACTTCATGAAGCAGTTTTGCTTGTGTCCCTCCAGGGGTTTGGAGAGATTAAATACAGCCTTGAACATGAACAAGCCTCTGGCCTTGTGTTGTTTACTATCTGGTAATAAGGACTAGCATTTACTGAATGTTTTCCATGTGCCAAAGACTGTTCTAAGCACTTTACCTTCATTATGCATTTTTTCCTTATAACAGCCCTTTAAGGAGGTACTAGTACTATCATTACTGCCTTTCTTTCTGGATATGAGGAGGTCCCGAGAGGTTAAATAATTTGCCCAAGGTTAAGTTCTGGAACTGGGAGAATCCAAAGTAGTCTGTTCCCACTGCCTCTGATAGTAACTAGCACATTCTCCTACCCTTTTACTATAGCTTTCTAAAACTAAGTCCTCTGACATGTGAGTCAGATCCGAAGGAGAATTTTGTGAGAATGTCACAGCTATCCAGCATTTGGGAAGCGGGAGGAGGCCTGTTAGCAGGCTGAACTAGCCCCACAGGACAATCTCCACACCACCACCACCATCACCACTTTTTGGTGTGTGGTACTGGGGATTGAGCCCAAGGCCTTCACCATGAGCTACATCACCATCCTTTTTTTTTATTTTGAGACAAGATCTTGCTAAGTCACCAAGTTGACCAGGTTGGACTTAAACTTGCAAACCACCTGCCTCAGCCTCCTAGCGTGCTAGGATTACAGGCACGGGCCCTTTTTATGGCTGATGTCTAGATCCCCGCCCCAATCTCATGTGGGCATAGGTGGGGCTTTTTAGAGGTGGCTGGATCTAGAGTGTGTGATGCTGAGATTGATTTATGGCATAAGATTAAGGACACTAAGATAAAGGGTGTGGGTATGACCCACTCATACCCACTTGTGGGTGTTGGGTATTTTGTCTTAGCAACAACGAAAGTCACTAAGATAGCCATCAGGCCCCGCTGCAGGACCAAGCCTACTTTTACACACTTGTGTTATCTTAACAGCCCTGTCTGTCGCTGTGTCCCCGTCTCTCGGGCTGGGTCTCCATTCCCAACGGCGGCCAGCGGAACTCATGCACTCTCTGCCCCAAGCCACCACCACTCTTCTGAGTACCGGGGACCTACGCAGAACTGCAGGCCCCATCCTGTGAGCGCTTCTCTTGAGAACTCCACCACTGCCTTCCAATGAAGAAAGCAGGTCTCGGGCCAGATGCGGCCTCCCGAGGCTCTCTCCTCCCAGGGCTGGCCATGACTACCCCAGAGCATTCATTTAGCATCCTGGTGCCTTTTCTTTCATTTGTAATTAAAATGCAGGCAACTTTCAGGCAGAATGACCATGTTTGAATATCTAAGGATTATACAGATTTTAAGGAAAGACCCTACTGTTGTCTAATGAGAGCCTGAAAGACTCCCAGCTGTAAGATTTCTTGGTCTGAGTCTGCGGACACTTGAGAGACTCTTGAAACCGATTCTTAGACGACAAACAAGAACTCGCTCACCTTAACATTCACACAAAGCCTGCACCTGGTTCCTGCATTTCAACATTTCCAAGAGGCTCACAACGGATGAGGGACTACACATCACTGTTAGGCCACACTTGCAGTTTTTCCTGGATGGGTAGACTACTCTGGCATGAAAATATTCAAATATTGTTTTTAAGTCTGCAAAAGCAACCTAGAGTCTCAGAGAAACCGCATACAAGGACAGTACATGGGCACCTTCGACCCTTGGACTCACGGAAGGGAAGAGGGGTTCCAGGGACCTGACAAGATCACCCTGCTCATTCCTGACCCTGAAGATGAAATGGAGACACTCATTTCATCTCCAAGGTGACTGATTGGTCCGAAGTCCAGATGACCATAAACTAAGATTAAAGCTTGGGCTCCTCTTATTGTTCGAATAAACTTGGAATTAAACTACATTCTGGTAATTTTCTGAATTAACAATGACTCAGAGAGGACAACTGCAAATTTCACAAAAACACCATCTCCGTGAAACACGGAAAGACAGGCCTTTGACTGAGAGCTTCCAGCAGTCAGCATGAAGGGAGCCCCGGCAGGGCACACAATGAACCCCAGGGCTGAACACGCACAGCAGGACAAGGGTATGCTCCTTCCTGCCGCTCTGGTTGGCATAATCCAGCCCCCAGCGGTTCACTCCTCCCAGAAGGGCCCAACCCCCCACTGGTGACAGGATCCCTGGGGGTTCCCCTGGGGAAACACGGGGCATGGTGGTTTCTGCCCTGAGAAACTAGAGTCCCAAGTCCCCAGGTGCTCTCTGATGCCTCTGACTTCCTCTTTCAGCAGTAGGTGGCTTCTACCCTAACTTATATCCTCAGGGCTTGGGCCAGAGCCTGGCATACATCGTGCCAGTAAGCGCTACGGAAGAAGCCAAGGTAGGTTTGAAAGTACCATTTGGGGTGGCCAAGTCTCAGATTTTCATTCTAGAGGAAGCAACTTAAGTTTATCAACTAGCTGACAGCTGGAAGGCCATCATTATGCTTTCTTAGTAGACAGTGGCTTCATAACCCCTCTCCAAGATAGAGAGATAGATAGATCTATCTATCTATCTATCTATCTATCTATCTATCTATCTATCTATCTATATGTATCCTTTAAGACCCAGTGATGAAATGACAGACAGGATGACCAGCTGAAGAGAAAGGAATTTTGGAGCTGGAGGAGTGTGGTGGGTATGAACAGAGTGAGGGTTTCTAGTTCACTCAAATTGGACGATGTCAGCAATCACTAAGTTGGTTCACTATAGGCCTACAAAACCATGACCATCAGCTGCTGGTCTCTTTAATTTAACTCTGGCATAGCCTTTTATTTTGAAGGGGCTACATACATTTAGCACTGCTATAAAGTCCATAATCTTAGCATTATCTAAATCTGAATTATTAAAACATTTGTTTCTATGAATTAAGGGTTAAAGAATTAATTTCTTTTTCTTATAGGAATTCCTGAATTAATATATACAAGACAGACACTGTATAGAGTTAAAAAGTGAGTACTACTGAATAAAGTCAGTAGTTCTGAAAATCCAAACTGCCTGTATTCAGCTTTCGTTTAATAGATCTACCACTAATGGTAGCCAGCACTGAGGAGCACTTATCCTAAGTTGTATTATGTTTACTGATTATATGCATTTTCTTATTTCTCTCAAACCTACTTTTTCACCAACTACCCTAGGTACTAGGAATAAAAACCAGAGTCCTTTTTCTCTAGGAGCTTATATTATAATGCAATGTAATTTTCAGAACATTTAATCCTCGTTACAACTCTTGTAAGATGGGGCTGCTGTTCACACTACTTTACTATAAAGAAACTGAGGCAGACAGAAGGTTAGTAAAACTGCTGAAGGCCTTCCTCTCTGAGTGTATCAGCAGGTGGCCAATGCCTGTCATACCTTCTAACCCACTGCCATGGAAGAACACTGCCACTTTAAAAAGCAGCCAGTTCCTGACCTATCAGTACATTATAACTAATATGTGTTTGTGAATTTCAAATCTTGCTCCCTAATTACTGGATTCCTCTACAATGGAAGTTCGCTCAAGAAAACTCATGTTTTCTTCTACAATTGCTAGATCGATTTTATTCTACATTTGATAAAAGAATGATCATAGCCACGCAGCATGGATTTCTACTCACTGTAGAATAAATGGATGATGTGCTGGAAACCAAGGAGAGCGAGGATCCGTGAACTGTTAAAAAGAAAAAGAAAAGAAGGTGAGTTGCATAGCTGGCTGTTGTAAAACCAAAAAACGGACAGGGAAGGAGGAAATCAGCATTGGTGACACTGCCCAGCCCAGGATGAGCACCCTCGCCATGGCCACACCCTTCTCAGGTGGGACTAGATCGGTGTCAAATCAGAGATAATTTCCAAAGGAACTCAGTTTTCTAGTCCTTCCCCATTCCCCATCTAGCCATCTAAATGCACTTTTTTTTCTCAACTATCAAAATAATATACGACTCTGGAACAAAAACTTTCAAGTGCAAAGGAGCACTAAGAAGAATATTTATTGCTATAAGCTGCAGTGACTCATAATTCCAATAACCAGAGGCAACCTCTTAGCATTCCAGGATGTTTTATTCCACTCTTTCTTCTAATGCATTTCTTTAGGGCTGAGATTGTGTCGCGTGCATATTTTATACCCTGATAACATCTGTCACTTGTAGATGCAAAAAGATGAGCTGATTATTTTGAACATAAGGAGCCGTCGACCAACAGTAAACTCACGTGTAGACTATGGAGCAGAATATTAGTTTTAAAAACCTCTCCCCTGAAATCAAGACTTTTCATTTGATTTCTCTCAGGTCTACAAAGTGACAAGTGAGAAGTGTCTTATTTCCTAATTCAGGTTGGCACCAGTTGACTTGAAAACCAAGCTTGTGATCGCTAAGCACGCCTTCCTGTCTCCAGCCAGGGCAGACACTCTGCGGTTGGTATTCACTTGAAAGCCTGGTCTTCTCTAGGATGGAATATTCTGGCTGTCTGCTCTTTTTTGGGAACTGGATTCTGTTTCTTGGAAACCTGTTGAAAGACAGAACTGTTCCTGCATTAGCGCTGCACAGCTTTCCCGAGCACAACTGGAATGCCTGCACCCCTACAACATCTATGCTGCCCGAAGTGGGTGGCCAGCAAGGGGCTTTCCACAGGCACCGGTGGCACTCCCGGCGCAGCTCAGCAGTGGGCAGCAGGGACCTGCCAACAGGACACGGAGGAGCAGCCCCGCCTAACGATCAGCGCTTGACTGTGGTCCCTCAGTAAAGCTTCCACAATGTCCCTGCCACACCGGGAATCCCACACTTTTCTCCTGAGCATGGCCTTCCCACCTCTCAGTCTCTCTCCATGTGGTTCTCTGGGTTTGGGGTGAGTCTAAGCACCACCTAGGATCCAAATCAGAAGAGTCTCCAGTGAGGCCTCCCGCACAAAGCCAGCCTCTGCTCGTCTCCCCTGGATAATCCACCGGCGGGGCTCCCTTGGCCCCCTCTCCACACGGCTCCTGGCTTGCCATTCCAGTCTTCTTTTGCTCAGCAGTTACAGTCCCTAGACCATCCTCACATAGCAAGGGCCTGAGTTCAAGATCTCTTCTTCCATCTGGGACTAATCTGACCTATACTCCATAAAAATCAGTTTAAGGTGTTAATGGCCAGTAATGGCTTTCTGTGTTAATACACTGCACACATTCATAGAGGCCTCTGAGGCCCCACGTTAGCCGCCAAACGTTCCAAAGTGGGAACTTATCTGAGCTCATGATTAGATGGGGGTGGAGACAGCCAAGTTGGGGGTAACACACAGTCATTCTTCAATCAGGTGTGCACGCCAGCCCTGCCAGGGGCTAGTTCCAGACGCCAGGGCAGGACCTGTGGCTGCTAGGAAATGGAAGTGTTTTCTCTTTCTTGTTGGGTCTCACACACGCAAACTTACGGACACAGTTTCAGCAGCAGCTCAGCGCAAGCTGGAGCCACAGGCGGAGAAGAGCACATCTGGCAGGGTGAAGGTGGAGGTCAGCACTTTTGTCTGTATTAACTCCTCCCACTTGGTGAACAGCAACACCAAGACTGCGGTCCAAAGGAACAGACTCCTCTGCGTCAAGAGTCAACCCCAAGCTGAAGGCGACTCGCCAAAGTCGATGCCCTGGCCCTCCCGCAGGCAATGGAGCCGAATCCAAGCCTGACTGTGAGGATGGATCCTTCTTGACAACAAAATGCTTCCGAGCTACAGAAGCCAAACAGCTTGCTAAAGGGTGTCGTGCAGGTTTCCTTCCTATGCCTACACCTCCGAAGTTTTACAACTACCTGGAACTATGAGTCTATCGAGGCCATCCCTGCCACTGAGGAATCTCAGAGAAATAAAGGACTTGCTAGCATCACACAGCAATTCAAGAACAAGATATGCAGACCACAAGTCCGGAGATTCTTTTGACCTTGTCCTTTACTGGTTCCTGGGAATTTTTTTAAGCCTTTGGGTGTGTTTCTGAATGGTTTCCTAATCGTTTTATGTAATCTGTCAGGCACAAGCTAGGACTGATGTTCAGAAGAAAGATGCTTTGGAGAGGTGTAGAACTGCTAGGCAGAATGAAACAACTGGACATATTTCAGTTAATAGGCAATCAAGTGCCTCTGACATCACACTCGGGCATATCACATACATGAAGACAGTTTTATATTAACTAAAGCACACTTTTATAATACTATTGTTCAGAGTGATCCTCCTCATCATAGAGAATCTGCAGGTAAAAAAATTCAAAAACCCAGTTTCCACCCTTAATTATCAAATGAGTGAATTAATGTCCAGAGTGGTCCAGTGACATGGCCAAGCACACACTGGCATGGGGAAAGAGATAGAATGTGCATCCAGAAATCTCTCCCTCCCTCTTCTTCCACAGCTGGGATGACAGCTAAGGACCCTGCAACCTCTCCACCAGCAGAGGAAGCATAAACGAAGCAGAGGATATGCTGACAAAACACCAGAGTTTGCCTGCCTTCAAGAAGCTAAGAAAGGTTTTCAAGCTAATGGAGATGGAACTCAGGGTTGCTCCCCCACTGAGCTACAGCCCTACCCTCACCCCCTTTTTATTTATTGATTTTATTTTGAGACAGGGTCTTGCTAAGTTGTCCAGTCGAGCCTCGAACTTGTGATCCTCCTGCCTCGGTCTCCCAAGTAGCTGTATCACAAGTGTGCACCACTATGCCCCTAGTTCAAGCAATTTTAAAAGCCCAGCTAAATTGAATGTGAAGGTAGGATTGAGTATATGGGCATAGGATTGGAAATCAGAAGGCTCAGGACCTCGTCTCACTTCTGCCTCAATTTTGTCATTAAAAAAAAAAAAAGATGATAATAGCCCTTGGAGAGAAAGCTATAAAGTCACAATTACAACGATAGCTACCATTGACTGAGTGCTTACAATAAGCGCCTCTCAAAGTTATTTGCTAAATGCTTTCTAGGATTTATCTCACCTAACCTTCCCTTCGATCCCCTGAAGCAGCCACAATTATTTTCTACTTTTTAGAGAATTGGAAATGGGCTGCAGGACCAAGTCCCCTACCCGAAGTCACGATGCTAACTGGGAACATGTGAGGATCTGAAGCAGCTGGAACTTGGGCTCAGAACACAAGTGCCCTGCTGGATAGGAAAGGCTAGGAAGGATAGGCCTTCCTTATGACTAAGGGTCTCTGTGCCTCTGGATTCCATGGAAACACACAGGATGGAGTTTCCGTGTTTCACATCGCATCAGCTCTCAGTGATGATCTGTAGTCTGGGAACTTTTTTCTCCAAAGACCTACTTCAAAAACACCTCAAGCATCCTCCAAAATGCATACTACTGACACTGACTTTAAGACTGCATGATGTATCCCGTGAAAATCATCACAACTGACATAACATTGACAGTCTGCATCTGGGCTGCACTTGTACCTAATCTACATTCGTATGGCTCCCACTTCCTTCAAAATGGAAAGGACTAACTGCATTGCAGCCCCCCACAAACACTCACTGTTTCTTCCCAAGCCTCTATCTTGCTTTATGGCATCCAATACACCTAACTGACTATTGTCAAGAGGTTCTATTTGGTCCAAATGTGAGATGGAAAGTTTTCCTCAACTATTCCTGCAACCCTAGGAGTTTGTCAATTCACTCAGAGGAACCGAAAGTCCTAATTATACAAACTCTGTTTGGTTCTATAATATAATAGCCTTGGAAGAACTAAAACTCAGCCTGATACCAAATTTCCCAAAAGCCGAAGCTGTTATGCGTTCACAGTACATTGACAGTAGTCCTCACCTGTTCCCCTCAAACTCTTGATTTTTTTCACCTCTGTGCTTCAGTTCTGTGTCATCACGAATCATTAGGTTCACAAAAGTCTAGCCCGAGCTTTTCATGGGCATCATTGTGACATCCCAGATGTCCCCGCTGAGCTACCTGACAGCTTGATTCCGGATGGAATAAATAAAGCTATCTGCTGACACCAGAATGGTCCCCGAGCTTGATGCGGCGGAGCGCGCATGTTGGGACAAGTTTCCACACGCAGGCACTTGTGTGGCAGAGAGGAGGAACGTGGCCCGGGACAAACTCCACATGCAACTCCTCGCCAGGGAAGCTGGGGACACTCTATGGCCATGGCTAGCACATGGACTGGAAAAACATTGGAGACAAATGCCACCTCCGCTGCTTTAGGATCAACGTATCCTCCAGCCTTACTGCTCTATGTGGTTATAGCTTTAACTTTTAGCTCTTAAATCTAGCGAAACTCCCTTCCTGGCTCAGGTTCCTTACCTCTCCAGCCTCTGTCCCTGCACTGTCCCATAGATGGACTTAGACTTGTGCCTGCCCTCTGATGTCACTGCATGCAAATGATGCATAAATCAGCAGGGAGAGCATTACATCGCCAACAAGATTAAACAAGATTAACCAGGAGCAACGGCTCTGTCACGAAACTTTATTTAAAGAAAAGACATTAGGCAAAAGCAGCGGCCTGCGTCCTGTGATTTCTCTCTATTTGACTTGGAACTTCCTAAATGATGACAGATATGTTTATTGTTTCCATCTGGAGGGTGCTGGGCACGTTTCCCCACTCTCTTAGGGACGGGGCGCAGGGGGAAGTCACCCCCACATTTTGTCTGTCACTGGATTCAAGGCACAGCACAGCTGCAGCCTCAACCTGCCGCCCCTGCCTCCGCCTCCAGCATCCTCTGGCTGGAGACTCCAAGGTGCCAGGAGGTCTGCCCTGAAGCTCCATCTACAAGCCCCAGCATGCAGTAGTGTATGTGTCAGCATCTGTACATATTATCTCATCTAATTCTTACAATTCTGCAAGCTGAACACTATTACTACTTGCATTTTATCAGTGAAAAGAAAGGGGGAAAAAAAAAACCGAGACTTGGAGAGGTGAACAAACTTGTCCAAGATTATACACCTAAGGAGTCACAGAGCAGGAATTCAAGTGCTGCGAGTCTCACTCCGTGTTCTTAATCCCTGGCCAGTGAAGATGCTTTCGGTGTCTCATGAGCCTGGGCTTTCAGGGATTGGCAGTGATGTCTCCCCTACAGCATTTTGGTTGCTTGTTCTAACTTACACCTCAGTGGAAGGAGCAAAGTTATGACAAAGTGGCCCACAAAACTTTTCTCCTATAATTATAAAACCTAGACATCCCAAGATGTCCCCACGTGTCAACCAAGGAAGCAAAAAGGTCAAAGTGAGGGCACAGCTGAGCGTGGTAGTGTGCGCCTATAATCCCAGCACTCGGCAAGTTGAGGCAGGAGGATTGCTAGAAGTTCAAGGCTAGCCTGGGCTACACAGCAAGACTTTGTCTCAAAAAACCAAACCAAACCAATGAACAAACAAGCAAACAAAAACTGGTGCTTGGCACAAGAGAAAATCCTGGAGTAAGCAGCACAGCTACCCAGCCTAGGGAAGAAAGTCTCCAAAAATTCTCCCTGCCAAGTGGGGAGGTAGTGGCAAAGCCTCACCAAGGAGCTGTGACCCATGTCCTGACAGCTTAGCTGAGGCCAGAGTAGGAGGGAGACAGGAAGACCCTCACAAGTAGGGTCTCAGGTCAACAAAGACAGTGTAGTTAGAGACACATCAACCACGTAACCTAGGAGATGGAGAGCCTCCTTCCTCACCTTCTTCAAACCCATCCCGGAAGGAGCCCGAACGGCTCATGGTCCTGCTCTTCTCATCGAGGGACATGGAGCTATTGCGGAAGCGGCTGTCCGTGTAAGGATCGTATTGCCCATCCGCGTTGGACAGGCTGTGGGTCCGCAGCATGGTCGGGTTGGACAAGCTCATCTGGGTGACAGTGGTGGGACTCGCTGGAATGAAAGGAACAGAATCAAATGGTGGATATGCATGTCTCCACTCAAATCCCAGCTAGGAACAAAGAGGAGACTGCTTATTGCTTGCCCTATGCACTCTTGCCAACTCCTCTCCCTTGTCTATTCACCAAAAGGTAGTCGAATCAGCATTTGAGTTACACACTGAGAGCTAAAAATAAGGGAGGGAAGGCGGGTCAGCTCCCAAGCCAGACTCTGGGCCTCAGCGTTCCAACTTGGCACGTCCAGACAAGCCAGTGTCACCTTCCAGGCATGAGCTAATTACTCGCTGGGCTCATCTGGAACAACTCTCTCCTAAGCCAAAAGCCCAAAATAGTTTGATGAGGCTTTTGATCAGATGGGAAGCATTTGTGCGTGACAGGAATCTCCTGCTGCAGAGTTAGGGAAAGGACAAGGCGCGCACTGGTCTGGCCGCCTCAGCCAGGAGGTTCAGCAACAATGTGCAAAGGGGCCCAAGTATCAGGCTTGCTCACAACTCACCAGATCAGTAATACACTAATTTCTGGAAGCACCCACTTTGTTCATCAATAATGAAGAGCTCAGCCTCACTTGATTATAAGCCACAGCTGTCCTCAGAGACTTTGAATTTAGCATTCCCAGTATCCAGAGAAGGCTACAGCTGTAAAAGTGAGACTGGGAGAATCCTTCATGGCACCTCCACCAATAATGCACCCATTTTCCTTATCACTAACTATCTGGCTTATTCCGTTATCACACTTCCCTATGACGCTTTGGATTGTCCTGTTTTACCCTGTTTTATGGGTCTGCGTAGGTATGTTTGTCTCCCTCAACATGAACCCACTGGAGCTGGTAGGTAAGGACTATGTTTTCGGATTGGCCCCACCGGGCCAGTCAAAGCATTATGTGAACAGCAGGCATTTCCAAGAATATTTGCTCAGTCCAAACCTCACTTTTACTTCCTGTTTCATAAAGCCAGGAGGATGCTTAAGAAAGTATAGGATCTGCTGTAAAACCTACTTCCAAGGTGTGGGAAATAGAACGCATTCTCCTCAAGAGAACGGGATGTTTCACTCCTGGCTATCACCTTGCTTATACCAACCATAGAAAGAAAACTACTAGAGGACCAAAACCTTGGCGGCTTTTTCTGTTTCTCCGACTACCAATCTCCCAGAATGAAGCTTCCCTGCTGAGAACCGAGCAGACGCTGCAAGAGATGTGACCAGAGGTCTCCGACGACATGTCTATTTCCAAACGCGAGGTGACCTCTGCCCCGGGAACCGTTAAAGCAGTTACTCACCGAGCTGGGAGAAGTTGAATCTTGTTCCAGAGGGAGAAGTCACACTGGAGCCGGAAGAAAAGGGGGAATTGGCGGCGGTGTCCTGGAGGCCTCCGGCAGAGTGGGACCTCAACCATTCTTTCGCGTCTTCCTGCGTGCGCAGCTGGCAGGTGGGAGTGTACCTGGACACACAGAGACCCGGCTGCCGTGAACCACGGTGGATGCGTACAGCAGCCAGCTCCGCGGAGCAAGCGAGACGGCCATAAAAAGAAAATACACTCCTAAAGATGATCTCACACTCAGATCGCTACACTAACTCTAAGAGTTCCTCAAAACTTTTTTTTTTTTTCTCCTTGGCTGTATTTGGAGGGGAAAAAAAGTCCTAATTACCCTTGGTTTGAAAGGAAGACCTAAAGGGAGAAGACGGGTACATCTCAAAAGAGCCGCCGCCGGGTGTAGCTGTAACGTGTTGATTCAAGACAGTGTCACTCACGTCAAAGCCCCCACCCTGACAGGGGGAGAGCAGCAGAAAGAGCTGCTGTTAGGGCTTCGAGGAAGTTTTAATGAGGTCACGCTCGGCCTCTGCCTTGTACAGCATGAGCAAGTGGCCGTGAGTCACAGGACGGTAAAGCGCCGACGCCGGGGGATGCTGGTGCTTGCAGCGGTTGCTACAACTGAACACAAACAGATCTTCAGGAAAGGAACCTCGAACCACTGGGCTTTTCATGAGGGGACTTTGGCAGCCAAGTGGCCCATGCCCCCCACCCCGTGTACTGGGACACACACTTGGTCCCAGGTGCTCTCTGGGTATCATCTCACTGAAGCCCCCCGAACTCACTCAGCAAATGCAGATGCAGTCACTCCCACTGGGCATTCTGGGAAAGGCACACCCAGTCCTGCACCCAGCGCTGAGACTGCGGGCTGTGATGATCTGACTCTAAAATCAATGCTCTTTTATAGCGCTGCAGGCAGCAGCTGGAATTTGAGATGCCCGAGTGGTCAGAGCACCCGCCTCGACTTTGTACTGTGGATATCAGAGGGATTTCTTTGGCTTAAAAATGGTCTTGTCCGTGTGTTGTTTTGGGACACGTGGGTGTGGCAGGAGTGAGCTAGATCCAGGGAGTTTTGTTTCTTTCATTCTTCACTAGCACTGACGGACACGCAACCCTTTTGGGCAAATTCATTGCACGTCAGAGATTCCTATTCTAAACTTCCTAAAACAAATTTTAAAAAGCCAGAGCTATATAATTTTGATCGCCTTGCTAGAAGAATGTATACATCATCCCAAAATACTAATACTTAGAACCTATCTTCCTTTAAGGGTATCAATGTCAAACCTGTATTAGTTCAAACCTGGCACAGCTGCTCACAAGTTGCCCTTACAGACACAACGCAAACTCTTTTTAATTTTGGTGGCTGTCTTTTTGAGACAGGGTCTCACTGCATAGGCAGGCTGCCGTAAGCTCATGATCCTCCCGCCTCAGTCTCCGAATGCTGAGATTATGCGTCACCATGCCTGGCCATGAAGCAAACTCCTAGGTAAAAAGGCCTGGCCAGCTTGAAGGCCACAGTGTTGAACTCCCTCTCAGGAGAACCCTGCTGGCAACTTTAACATTTTTCTTCTTAGGTTTTCAGAGTTGGTTTTACTCAGAGCTCCTGCGGAAAGGGTGCGATGATACCTACCTCAAGTTACTGCTCAGAGCGCTCTCAGTCTTAAGAGCTGCAGGTTATTAACCACAGACACACATGACAGCACGAAACATTTCATTCCAAGTTCCACTTTACATGGCAGCGCTCAATGCTTGGTGCAGGATGAAGCCAATGCTACAGAGAACGGGGTGTTTAGAAAGCAGGAGAAATGACAGTGGCGACCATAGGACAGGAAGACCGCAGGGAGCATTAGCAATCTGACGATTCCCTGGGTGGTAATGTGATTGATGTTGGTGGCGTGCGTGGTGGTGACTTAGAGCATTCCATTTCACCAGGATGAGCACAAAACTGAGCCCAAATCACAACTTCCTGTGAAGGGGAGGAAGTCCATGCCTATGGTCAATGAGAAGAATATTTAGACAAGGTATCCAAAATGTCAGATAGATTTACATTGGGGGAGAGACTCCTCTCCTCCTTTCTTTGCTCCTGGCTAACAAATAGGCATGCTGCAAGTCACACCCTGCGTGTTGGAAGCCAGTCACGAGAACAGAATGTCAGAGATGAGAGCCCAGCAGTAGCCTTGACCGCGCTCTGCGCTTGTCTGGGGATGTTTTTCATGAGATGGTTTTGTCACATTGAGCCTGAAAAAGCGCAGCTCCTGTCCAAGCACATAAGCCACAAATGGAGAGATGAAAGAGAGAAGGGGAGCCGTCATCCATAAGTCCTCCTGCAGTGGCCAAAGCAGGGACCCCAGCCCAGCCCAAATTCCCAGCAGCCACAAGAGCCACACAGCCAAGCTCCAAGGCCACAGCAGATGGTGTGGGTGCAAGGAGGAGACAGATACCTGAGTCCTTTCTTAGGCAAAGTGTTCCTATCAAGGTGCGGGTCACTGTAGGAAAGTTAAAACAAGAAACAAGAACTTCAGGGAAGCAGGGAGTGGAACGGGAGAAGGGTGGGGACCTCCCAAGAAAGAGACTCCCATCACCAGGGACCACTCTCTTACCCAGCTGTGCATGCAACACATCCACATCCAGAAACACAAAAGGAGGCCAAGGCTTGCCCTGAGCTGACAGGAGCGCATACTTCACCGAGTCACCAGGTGGCCTGAGTGGCTCAACCCAAATATGTTTCCTTTTCCTCAAGGCCAAACTGAGGCCACACAGCTCTGCACCCGCGCCAGGGCTCCTCGCAGAGAGGGTTGCCAGCCTCCCTGCACCCCTAGCTTCAGCCCATCCCAAATGCCACTGGCAATGGCTTCAAAGGGGAAAAGGGACTTGTTGGAGGATTTCAAGAGGCCAGCAGTCTGCATACTTGGAATTCATCTGTAACAAGTGAATTCCAGGTCCTCTCAATTTCTCCTTGTTCCTGCCTGGCGAAGGCATAGCTAGGACCTGAGCCTTGGACTGGGGTCAGGCATGTTACCACTTGTCGGTTGATAGAGTCAAGGCATTCGGATTGCAAAGAACAAGGGTTTCAAGGCTTAGTTTGTTAGTCTGACACAGTATTTGGTGTAGATAGGGTGAAGAGGGTTTCTACTAGCTTTTTTTTTTTTTCTCCAGCATCAAACATCTGCTTATTATGTTTGGCCAACCTGTGGCTCCCCCTACAAATTTAAAGGTAAGCATCCATCTCTGAGGCCCACCCACGGTTGGGGGTAAACACAAGTTTGTTGGTTTATAAAATCGCCACACTCCACACACTGTGTTTCTCATGGTCATCACAGGCTACGGGCACACAGAACACAGCAGTCTGCAAGACGTGACGAGTCAAACTGCAAGAATGGGGTTTGAAAGGGAGAAGAGCCAGCTGCGTGGGGAGGGGCGATGGGGGAGAGGGGCAGGCTGCATGGTGGGTGGTGGATGATTTTGGGCTGGGGTGGAAGGAAAGGGCAGGAAGCTGGGAGGCAGGAACATGCCACAGGAGGCCACAGGAGATGCAAGTGAGAGATTCTGCCAGCCCAGAGTGAGAGATGGGGATTGGATGGCCTTCCCAAGCTGTATAAAGAAGCCAGCCCAACCGCACCTCTCCCTGGGCTTTTGAGGACAGCAGAACAGACCCCCACTGGCATGTCTGGGAGGAGGGAATCACAGAATACACTAGAGCCACAGACACAAGCGGAAGCCTCAGGCCAACAGCCTTGCACAAAACATCTGGCTTGACAACAGACAGGTAGCGGAACCTAGAGGCTGGGAGGGCCCCTGGTCTAGTGTCATTACCTGTCCTGTTTCCTGGGCAGAGTACTTCTGCAGAACTTAGGGCTAGCAGCAGGGGAAGAGAGAGGGCTAGAAGTCCAAGCAGGTAGAAAACAAGAGAAGGAATATTAGACCAAAGAAAGGACAGGCAGTGGTGTTCACAATCATCCCACATCCTGCCTTTCTCCTCTACGTGCACAGACTCCTACAGGAATCCAGGCCTCTCAGGACGCTTTGCAGTTCTTCACACATTTGCACAGGGAGGGGACAGAAGGAGCCGATGGAGAAACGGAACACAACGGAAGGACTTTAAAGGCTGAGTGCCATTTCAAGTGGTAGCACAGGTCTGCCCCCAAGGACTTCCAGCAGCATCAAGCACCAAGAATAACCATAAGGACATATAACAGGAAGCAGAGCCAAGCTGAATTCCACCCAAACTGGCTTCCCTGGGAAAGAGGAAAGAGCAAAATTCCCCTGCAGGTTGGGGCTCGTGAGCATCTGGGATTCCTAGCTTCAACTCTGCATTCGCTCCAGGAAGGGCATCTTCCAGGGGCCCGGCACCAACCTTTCCGACAGTGTGGTCTTCACACTGTTGGTTCGCACGAAAGGCGTCAGGGAGTCGTCCTTGGAGGAGACGAGGAGGCCAGTGGAGGAATTGTGGCTCAGCCCGCCTCCGCTCCCCAGGGAGATGTCAATGGACTCGCAGCTGGTGTGCAGGCTGCTGACCGACTGGAAGCCCAGGCCGTCCTTGCTGACTGCCGAGGAGCTGCTGGCTGTGGTGCCCCACGTGAGGCTGTTGGAGGGGCCCGAGTGGGCCGAGCTGGGGCTGGAGGCTAGAGGAGACTGGTTGAGGTCCACGTTTTTACTGTAGAGAGGACTGCTGCTCCCACTGCTCAGGATGCCACTGCCTGACGGGGAGTCCAAGTTACCTTGCTGGGTCATGGTGGCATGAGGATTGGAGATGACCACCGAATTTTTCATGTTTTCAGCGGTGGCGATGGGCACTTGCTTGGTAGGCTTCCCACCAAAGAGTCTGTGAAGACACAAAGAGTTGTGTGGGATGAACACCCTGGGCCAAGGGCTGCCGGGCTGCTAACGGGGGTGGGCCGTGGTCTTCCCTGCTGAAGGTGCTCGGTGGGGGAAGGATGCCCGGAAAGTGGGCTGGGACCCAGGTGCCATCTTCAAGCTCTAGGCTGCCACCAAGACCATGGCTCTCTCTGAGCCATAGGGTGATGGAGACTAGTTTTCTACAGAGCTCTCCACATGGTTCAAGATCTTGCTTCCCTTTCTTTCTAGAAATCAACTACCTCAGAATGGTCCTGGCCCAGGAAACATCTGAAGAGCTGTCTAAGTCATCTTCGTGCCTGTGACCCTAGGCAGAGACAAAGCAGACACTCTGTTCAAGGCAGCTTAATTCCAATTAAGATTTGTTTTCTTTGATCTCTAAACACAACTCAAGGAATGGGTAACGTGAATCTAGATTCGAATGGAGTCCAAGAGAGGCATCGACATCCCCACAGACTGGAGACAGGCCAACGTGGCGGATGTATTTTCAGAGCCACAGAGCTAATGAGCCAATGACACACATGGACAGCTTGCTGGTTCACAAGACATTAGACCAGACACTCAGGGCACAAACCATGTCTCTGTGACAGACAAGACGGAAATGCCATATCATATCACCTTCCCTCTCCTCATGACCAAAAAGTGCCCTTGGGACAGGAAGTGGCACAAAGGCCACCCTTCCCTGGGCAGGATGCTCCTTGGGGGACGGTGGGGTGATTGCAAGTTGGAGGGTGTTCTGGTAATACAAGGGCATCATTCTACCCAGCAGAAGGGTGAAATAAGAACCTCCAAAAGTGACAAAACTGTTATTATGATAGGCATGTTGCCTTTCCACTAGATACTCAAGGCAACGCAAGTTTCCCTCCACTGTCTCCAAACAGTCCTACAAATCTAATTATTGCAAACAAGCAAATATATAATCAGTTGATCAATCCTCACTGGCATGTATGGTGACAAAGCAGAAACACTGTCCCCCTGCCGACAACCAAGGAATAAAATATCCCGTCATAGAACACTGGCTGTAGAATGTTTACGTACTCTCGGTGACAGGACCCTTGCTACTCACTCCAGTGCCAAGCTCTTTAATTGTTAGAAAGCCAAAACATAACCCCTACAACCACTCCTCATCCTCCTCTATGTAACTAAACAGCAGTAAGTCCAATCTTTGTCTATCAATCAGCCCTTCAAAGTATTTGTATCACTTCACCTAAGCGTTCTTTTCTCCACACTATCTGTGTAACACACAGGAGCACCAGGACAACTTAGGAAAGGAGAGAAGAACCCACAATCAGTCGCCAGAGGTGCTCAAAGCCCAGCCTAAGGAGCTGCACACCTTTTCACGCCCCGCAGGCCCTGACTCAGGATCCAGGAAAGTGCCTTTGTCGTTACTAAAGGAAATCTATAATACCAAATATTACATATGGCACTTGAGGCAAGAATTGGAGAAAATTTTCATTCACAAGGCAATCTGTTAAAATAGCAGCCCAATAGGACCTTCCCCCTGGGCAAAAAAAAAACCATTACTGAAATCCTAATAATCAAGTTAGGACAAGAACAGTGCAGGGCTTCATTATACCTTTCATGTGGAATGCTTCTTCTGAAGTCTCTTCAAACATTCCTGCTCAGCCCCAAATACACATGTGTGATGTAGTCTCTGTTTTCACTGCTTAATATTCCATCCCTGGGACTTAGGATAAAAAATGTCCTGGGGAGGCAGGAGGGCCTCTACCCCGCACAGCTGCAGTGAGTGAACGGCTCAAAGGGTAAGGAGATAACAAGAGCAGGAAGCATTGAAAAGAAACAGTTAAAAACCAGAGAATCATATTTCCACATTAGGAAATCCCCAGAAACGATGTCAATTTGGGAAAATAATGCCTTTTTAAGGTAATAGGAAATCAATTTCTCTTTTTTAGAGATAGTTTTTCTGCAAGAGTCTTTTTTTAAAAACTAAAATTTCAGAGACTAATTTGGAAATACATATGCAGTATAAAAAGTCTGTGGGGAGGTTCAGAAAAGGATCTGGCTAAGATCACAGCCCCTCATAATGACCTGTGGCTTAGCCACAGACTTACCAAGAGAAGCAGAAAAAATGACCTGTTTCTTTCGAGCTACTTCTCCTGGTCTGGGAGTATACCAAGACCTCATCTTGCATGGTAACTAAATTTTATTGAGTGTTTACAGGCCAGACATGGCTGCAAAGCCTAATTTTTATAAGGACCCTCAGAAAAATAATATCATGCTCATCTTACAGATAAGAAACTAAGGCAGAATTGTTAAGAAAGGTGACATGGCAGCTAATGAAGACGGACTTAGGATTTGAACTCAGGATGATTCCTTCTGGAACCCTTTGTTTTTTATCCCAACAGGGAAAAATAACCCATCAGCTACCAAATTGCTGGCAGAAGCTGACAAAGCAGCATCACTCAAGGACTGATATAGAGGAAGATCAGAGGTTGATTTCACTAAGAAGCAGGAAATCCTTACTCTGGGAAGTCCTTCCACATAGTCTAGCTCCGCTCTGGACCATGTATTTACCACTCACCTGCGGAGTGTGGGAGAGGCCACATCTGGGTACTTGGCCCCGGGCTGCAGGGTGGCTTGGGCTGAGCTCAGCACAGGTTGCGCAGCTGGGTTCACTTTCACTGAGTTACAGGAAGCCACGCTCTCGTTGTCTGATGAGATGCCTTTCTCCTTGTCCGTCTGGTTGACCAGGCCTGGCAGAGAGCTGCCCAGGGCTGTTTTCGAAGGCTCCCTCAGCTTGGGTATGGGCAGGCCTGCTGACTTGCTGCTGATGTTGGAATCGATGCTGCTGGTGCTAGACCTGTTCCCAGCGCCGTTCCGGCTATTGGACTTACTGGGCCTTGGCAAACTCCGGTACTGCAAGTTTGTCCGGGAGCTGAGAGACAGATACCCATCGTCCTGATTCTGAGTTCCATCCATGCTTGTCTTCCGACCACCAGACCGACCAACCAGTGCAGATGACTTTGGGATCTTGCCCAGCGTGGCTGATCTGCTGGTGACAGTGGCTCCGCTGGCTGTGATCATGGCCAGCCCGGCCACTGAGCCACTTTGCTTCTTGAACCCAAAGCTGTTGGCATTGGCGGTGGGCGTCCTGGAGCTGGTGGGGAGTGGCTTTTTGGATTCGTCACCACTGCTGCGGCCTGCATCAGACGGGGAACGCTTTACCTGGGAGGCTTTAGGCGAAAGCCTTCCCTTCTCCGACACCTTTGCATCATCTGTTTTTCCTGAGCAAGAAATCAGCCAGGTTATTCACAAACCAAGAAGTCAGCCCCCCCAGCTTGGCTAAGATGCTCCCCTTCCCTGATGAGTAGGCTCACTTTCCTGGGGACTGGGGGAAGGCAGTACCCTAGGGAGGCTGGGAAAAAGCTCTTTATAAAGATAATCTAGTCTACTGCTGTCACAGTAAGCCTTTTAAGAGGTGTCAGTGATTTCCCTCATTTGCAAAAGCAATTCGATTCTAAATTTACCTAGGATAAAGCAATGCCAGACAATTTTTCCTGATACACCTGGGGGTAAAAACCACTCTTACCCTTTGCTGACCTTGTCCATTACAAAGCTGTCCCTAACATTTCCGGGAGTCACGCTGCCCTTATTTACACTCAGCTCCTAAATCACAGCTGACACCCAACACAGCAACGTGCTACTGAACAGCCTGCCCTGCGTGTGGTCACTGTCACCCACTCAGTGTAGTGGTTCATCTGCCTTGGGGGCTCACACAGTTATGTGTTTCCCCTCGGAAAAAGGGAGGGAGGTGAATCCTCAGGCAAGCTGGTTGCGAGCAGAGGACAAAGCCAAAGAAGAGAAACCAACAGTGTCAGACCCTCGCTAGTGTGACTGTTTTTCTGCTTTCTACTCACCAGTTCCTGGGGTCTTCAGCGCACTTGCCGGGGCGGATGGCTTCGTCCGTGGCACGGTGATGCCCACCTGTGCCGTCATGCCCCGCCGCCACGAGCCTGTCTGCGAGATGACGGGATTCTTCTTGCCTGACGTGCTCTTGTCGGACTCATCCGACACATCCGAGGGATTCCGCCTCCACTTGGCCCCCGGCTCCATCTTTATGCCGCTGTCCGACCCTCCGTCAGATTTCTTGACATCATCGCCAGACCACAGGGAATTCCTCTCCACCTGCGAGTGTTTCTCAGCATCAGTCTGTGGAAAAAAGTCCTTGAGTCAGTCCTCCCCAAATCCCAGGCTGGGGAGCCCTCAACTCCAAAGGCAAAATTGCCAGCATACTATATGAACGAAGGGGAAAACAGGAGGTAAGTACTTTCCAAAAGTTTGGACGCTTGAACCCTGGTTACCTTGTTAGAAAGTCTGATTGTAAAGAATATAAATGGACCCTTAAAAGAGAGATGAGGGAGGTGAATCAAAGGAGCCAGGAGGGCTGGGGATTTAGCTCAGCGGCCTAAGTGCCTGCCTGGGAAGTGTGAGGTTATGAGTTTGATCCCTGGTGCCACAAAAAAAAAAAAAAAAAAAAAAAAAAACCACAAAGGAGCCATGAAAAACGAGGGAAGGAGCCCTAGGGAGGAGAAACGGCAGGTCAGATAAAATGTGGTGGGAATTCAGCCACCAACTCTCCTCCAACCTGGCAGTGCCTCTCTAACCAGCCCGGCTCTCCAGCAGGCATCCAGTTCCCTAACCAGCATCCAGCGCTTGCATTTTCCCTTTGTTCTGCTGCAGTCCCATCCCTCGCCTGGCAGTGAGGATCTTTGGATCCAGCACAGTGCCTCAGCTAACACACCAAGCGAGCGAGCAAGCGAGAGCAGCTGCTGACTCCACTAAATCAGGGGAGCCCAGGGGAGCCTGGCTGCGGAGGAGGAACTCCTCAAATGCCACAGTGCTGGCTCCCACCTAGCCTCATTTGTATGCCACTGCTTCGCTCCCCGTGGGGAGCTGTTCAGATAGGGGACATCATTAATCGGCTCCCTTTGGAAGACTCCTGACCTGCCTGCCGGTCAAGGAGCCCAGGAGGGGACAGAAGCGAGGCTAATGATGTGCAGCACCAAAAGGCACAGAGAGGACGGGACCTGAATTCTTTGGGGATGCTCCTAAAGGCAGAGGTTAGTGGGAGGAAACCAGGAGGAGAAGGAACTCGGCGCAGCGGGAAGGGAGAGCAGCAACACTTCCGGGAAGCGGGGGCCACACTTACTACCGGGAGTGAGCAGCACCAGTGAGGAGCGATCTGACAAGGACCACTTGGAAAGGACCTGGCGCAGTGCATGCCGGGTGATGGTGTACAAACGCTTCCCTCCCCAGACGCCATTGCCGAAGGGAGCAAAAGCAACAGACAGACAGATATAAGCAACTCTAACTGAATCACCTCTCACTCTCTGCCAATCCCTGCTCCTGCTATGAATTTTGCATCTCCATGCCAACCACCTGATGAGTCATTTGTTTGCTTGGTCATCCCCCAAACACATACTGACTTTTGGTGAAGGCACCAGCGATAGCACATGAGCAGCAAAACACTCCCCAGCGGGAAAGCCTGTCACTCAACAGTGGCAAGCGACACACACAGCAGGGAGATCCCACACTAGGGCGTGGGGCAGGAGCTCACCAGCACTTTGAGGACGATCCTAGGCACCCTCCGTAGGAGGGTATGAGCATTGTCTTTGGCTCCATTTCCAGATGAGCAGAAGCTAAAGTGACCCATCCCTGCCCCAACTTCCCAGCCCAGGTTGGTCCTGTAAATGCCCTGGGTCATTCACCCCACCAGAGCCCACTCCAAGCCTGCTGCTTGCTAGGCACCGTGGAAGGTCTGATAACACTGATTCCCAGCCCTTGGGCAGAGATCAAACAGATAAATACAAACATGTAATTGCGAATTCCTCTAAGGAAAAGGGCAAAGGGTTTGAATGAGCAACACAAACACTGACCTGGACCTAATGTAGATCGTGATGAGGAGGAGGGGATGTGGAGCAGGGGTCAGCTAAGAACTTTTGGAAGAAGTGGCCTAAAGAAGAAACTTACTAAATGAGGTTAGGAAAATGCATGCCAGGGAGCAGGAATTGCATGTGCAAAGGTCCCAGGGCAGGAAAAGCTTGGCTTTGGAAGCATTTACTTAGTAAGTATTTCTTGGGTACCAGGGTGTTACTGGGTAAGCTTATTTGCACAGAGAATGCTACAGTAAACAACTTCAAACCTTCACCCTCATGGGGGTCACATTTAAGAACATTCTAACATATTCCACTGTGCTCTGATATGTACTATACGTTTACCACATTCCACATCCTGGGTTACCACATTACTGCTTCTTCGAATGTTCTTAGACCTGTTTCCCCAGTGAAACTGTAATGGTGCTAATAGTAGTGAGCAACAGTTGAAACTCACTGAGCCCTTGCTATGTGCCAAGCACTGAGCTGAAGTGATTTGTATGTTCCTTCAAGTTTGATCAGCGTCAGAAACCATGAGAGTAAGTAATGGTTCACGTTCTCAAGTTTACACAAGAGGACTGAGGCACAGAGAAAATAAAATTGTCCAAAATTCCACAGTAAGAAGTCTGACGTGAAATAAATCAGACAAACATGTAAATATCACATTGTCTCCCTGGTGTGAGAAACTGAAAGTCTAAATAAAAAAGGTAGATTTTAAAAAAAGGTAGGTAGGGCTGGGGATTTAGCTCAGCGGCACAAGTGCCTGCCTAGCAAGCATCAGGTTGTGAGTTTGATTCCTTGTACCCCCCAAAAAAAGGTAGATAATAGGAGAGAGACAGAGAAAGTGTGAAAGAGATCTTTTATAAAAGGGAAAAAGGCCAAGAGATGGGTGTAGGGGAGAAGAAGCATAGGGAAATGTGTTTTGTATATGCACCAACTCCCCATAATGAATATAATCATTAAACACTGCAAATGTACTAATAAAAACAAAAATTGAAAAAAACGGAAACA
>RJWT010005629.1:0-30589 GCA_004365215.1 Cuniculus paca | reverse complement strand
GGGGATCAAGAAAGAGGAAAGATAGTGGGATGATAGCTGAGGTTGAGCTTGGACAGTTTACAGAGGTGAGATTTCAGGAGGAGGAACAAATCGGTCAGGGAAGACACTAGGTTCAGTTCTGCATCTGTTTTGGGATGCTTGAAGGACGTCCAATGGGACATATCCATTTGGCAGTTAGATACATGGGGTCTGGAACCTAGGATTTCAGTCTGGGCTAGGTAAGAGTCATCTGTGTTATAGATGGTGTTTCATGCCGGCAGTGAATGAGATTACCCGAAGGGGCGAAGATGGACTCCAGGAGGCATCAGTAATTAAGTGATGTGTGCAGAAGAAGATCTGTCAGCAGATCTGTTTCAGTGATTTAATATTCTTTGGGACATGCTTGTCTCTTTCAAGATCTATGAGTATTTTGTTTTGTTTTGTTTGTTTTTTTGAAAAGTTCCTGAATCCACCCATGCAGGAAATCTACTCTGGGGTACCGCTCCCAAGAATTCGGGTAACAGTGGAGGAGGCACTTTACTCACACCATCAGTTCCCTGAGGAGAGCCACTTGGTCCCCACCCAACCCTTCTAAACTCAGTAGGGGAAAGTGGAACCATCTTGCATAGTTAAGTTTTTGAGTGTTAGGTCCTTAAATGTAACTGGAGAAATAATGAAAGAGAAGTATTCCACTGGATTAAATAAGTTTAATGGATTTTAATTTTCCTGATAAACTGTTATTAAGAAATTGTTTTGGAGATTTTCTCCCTGAGTAGGATTAGCTAACCTACAGTTTTCATTTAGTTAAGTAGTTCTTTAATTAGAAAGTAGGATTTGAAGACTTGTTTCTCACTGCTTTGTATAGTGTAGAGAAGGTATGTGAAACTGCCAAATGAAGGTTTTCCTCATGAGAGTGAGGAGCAGGGAAAACAAGAGGAAATTATAATATGTTAGGGGAAAGGATTCTCTTCATCCGATGTACCTGCTTTTATCTTCAGTTCTGAAAGTCTCTGCCGGCAGGGATTTTTCTCCCCCTATTTTTGTCATGCCAAGAGTTGCATATTTCTTGCAAAATGTTCATTACTGGCTAGGAGTGCATAAGAAATCCTTTGCCAGGGAATTAAGCAAGCAGAAGTCTGTCAAAACAAATATTCTAGTTTGAAAATATAGTCCTGCAGGGGAAGGGGGAGGGGCAAGTAGAGGAGACAGCCAGGGCATGTTCTAAGGCTGAGTATTTATTTCACAAGAATTCTGTGTTCTGAAAGACTGTTGTTTGTAGGAATGCTGGAAGAAGCAAGCTTGTGGTACATTAAATGTACTGAGGAGGAAGGATGGGTTTTCTGGGTATTTGGGGTTTGCTCTCATGTTCAGCATTCAGCTCACACGATGACAGCATTTGCTAAGAGTGAAACATTTTGCTAACAAATAACCTTTTAAATTCAATTCAGGAGGCATTTAACAAAACTTATGTTTACATGGAAAAACTCTGAGGCCTGAGGATATTAAACACATAAACAAATGTGCACATAAACACCAGTCCACTTCATAAGCATTTATTTGGCTAGAAAATGCCAACTTTATGTAATTCCAATCTTAAAAGTATTTGCTGATTGCTTCTAAAAAGCCAAACCAGTTTTCTCTCTTAACTTTTCCCTTGTTACTTAAAAGAAAAAATTCTGTAAATGATTGTGAGTATAGATTGGATAAATGAAAGTTTTAAAATTTTTTTCTTGCGATAAAGTTGCTCAGGGTTACTATTATAGCAGTTAATCTTCAAGTTAGAGAAACATTTTTGTTACTTTGTTGACACTGTTGTTGGTACTCACTTGGATGGATGTGGACATTTTCCATATTAAACTTCAAAATGAAAACCTTTGTGAGCAAAGGGGTATCCATAGGGTATCCTGACTGTATGTCTACATGCACATGGTATAATTTCTGATAGTATAAAAAATAAAACATACTACTTTGTCATATTAGTATAAATGATCATACATGATAGAATGTATTAGTAACAAAAAAAGCCTTCAAATAATATTAATAAAATACTACTTTATTCTTATCTCCTTCTGGCAAATTTTAGATCTTAAGCTGTTAAAGGAACACATGTTTGTATTCAGAGTACTAGGAGGAAGTTTTCTTGCTCTTTTATTCCCCTGATTTGATACACTTTAATCTCTGGAAGAAAGATTAATTAATGTAAAATTTCTTTAGTTTTAGTAATTCAAAAGAATAAAAACTTGTTGGGGGCTTGAAAAGATCATGGTGCCCCACTGGAATTTGCCTTTAGTAAATGTAACATTTGTTTTGTAAAGAATTATAACAACATACTTAAATTCCAGAACAGTAAGCAAAATAGCTTAAGTTCACTGACTTGAAAAAACATTCTTTTATACTGCACAGTTCTAAAATAAATACTTAAAAGAAACAGAGAGCAAGCCATTCTATCTTGGATTTCATTTTCCTTCAGATAGAACAGCTAGAACAAACATTCTTGCTAGTTAACATTGCCTGTGTTTTTATGAAGTTAATAACTGACCTGTCAATCATGCCCTATATAAATATGGTAGTTGAATGCTTTCTGCTTTAGAAGCACTTTTATTTACAAGAGCTGCCAGCCAAGATTTCCAAAGGACTCCACGGGCTGTTTGCTTTGATCTGTTTTGTGGGCTGGTCTCTTTATACCTGTTGGTTTGCTCTTTATGATACCTTTGTGTAATCAGGTATGGGGAGAGCAGATGTGCAGAATAAACATGTCTTAAGGAAACTAAGGCTCAAGGGAAATCGTGTAATTATGAACCAATAGCTCTAGAAAAAGAGACAGAATATTTTCTTAAATCAGCTTAGTTGTTGTTATGACACGAGAACAGATGTTATGGTATTCACCCCAGAGAAGCCAGAGCTTTTTTGTTAAGCCTCAGTTTATAATGGTTTGAGAGGGTGTGTATGTCCCCACCCCTCAAACCCTTGCTATCCTTAAATTTGTAACTTGCAGAGATGTTGCAGCTCTTCTCAATCGACTTTTGCTTTTGACCTTTGTCATTTGCTTCTTCCCTAGGAAATGTTTACCACATGGCCCTTTCCAAACAGTCATCTCTCTGTGGGAATTGTTACCTTTGCATTTTGAACTGGAAATGCCTTTTAATGTTTAAGGCAGGTTTCAAAACAGCATGGCTTTTGGGTGTTCTGTGATTTCGATTTGAGTTTTTTCCTAACATCAAGGGGCCAAATTCATTCCTGTATTCCCTAGAATGTCAAATATACTGTTCAGTGAATGAAAGAATGGCAGAAGTGAAGAGAGATGACAGTTCTTGCCCAAAAACTATTGAATTTAATGTCTTTTACCTTTTAATTGAATGGTGCTCTAATAATGCCTATGTATTATATTTATGTATTACTTTTATCTAGGAATCTGAAGTGTTTGAACATATTGAAAGGTTGTTAACTTCTATTTTAATTGGAAATTAAAAGGCGTATTCTACCTTTTTTGTTTGTTTGTTTGTTTTTTGTTGTTGCTGTTGTTGTTGTGTTTTTTGGTACTGGGGGTTGAACTCATGACCTCACACTTGCCAGGCAGGCGCTTAAGCCACTGAGCTAAATCCCTGGCCCCACTACTTTTTTTGTGTATAACTTAAAAGTATTTAAGAGGAAACAATTAAGAGATTTTCAGGCACTTGGAATAGTTTACTCCTTTGCAAGTTCTGTTTATATGTTCATGTTGATTTTACTAGCATTTTTTGGTTGACACCTTTCCCTGCTGTGACACTGGCATGAATCTTCGATTTTCTATTGATCATGTCCCAAGTTTAGAAAGTAGGAGTTTTCCCCTTCCTTTGTTGTTCAGAAAACTTTCAAAATCTAGTGTCTTTGTTATTATTGGAATTTGGTTCTTTGTTTATAGTTTTAAAATGCTGGCATCTCTGTGATAATCAACAAAGTATGAAACAGCCCAAACTACCTTTAGTTCAGCAGCCTTCCTCAGATGATCATTTGCCAGAATAAAATTATTTGGTAAACATTATGGTAGATTAAAGTGTGGTTTTAAACCCTGTGTTCCCTCTGCAGAGGCTTTGGGGTCAAAGTTGGGAAAGCTCTGAGGTTGCCTGGGGCCAGTGCAGAAACCCTCACAGCCCCATTGTGTGTGTTGAGGCAAAAGCCTCTCCTGAGTAGGAAACTAACAAGCTGACCTTTAAGCAAGTTAGGGACTTTGATTGCAGAGCCCATCATTGGAAGTGGTTATGCAGGGCAGACAGAGATTATACCAGAGAAGCAAGTAGGAATAAACTAGGGCCACACAACCAGGGAAGAACCTACCTTTGCAGACTGCCCAGAAACATCCTGAAGGTCATGAGTCTGCTTAGTTAGCAGATTAGTAGAGTCCCCTCCACTGTTTGCATTTTGCATTTATCCAAGTCTCAAACCTGTAATTAAGATTTCTGAACAAAGACCCTATTAACCAGTGACATCCAGATTGATGACCTAACAGATCTTCCTTTTAGGTACATAAGAAAATCTGTAATGCTAATAGCAAAATAAAGAACCTAATCAGGCTTTGAGGGAAGGGGATGTAAGGAAATGGGTATAGTGGGATTTGGGTTTGCCTTTCGGAAATCATTTTTTAGTGCTGTGTGAAGTGGATCTTTCAAAGGTTATAGCACTTACTCAAGTATGTGATTTACTGCATGATCTAAAACTTAGTCACAGTGATATGATATTGTTTAAATGTCTATGAATATATGCTGGTTTTTTAAACTTTTGGTATAACGTTAGAAAAAAATCTCCCTGTACTTTTGTGTGAGTAGTATAGATTTATGTGAAACTGTTTAGAACAGACCCAAACACAGTTCATCATGTCACTCCTGGGCCAAAACTTCAAGTAGCTCTCCAGTACTTGAGAAATAAGGCTCACATTCATTAGCCTGGTGTTTGGGGCGTCCCATAGTTCAGCCTGCTCTCCACTAGGGCCTTGTGTTCCAGCCTTACCCATTCTCTGCAGACAAACCTTAGGCATCTCTGCATCAGTAGTGTCTTCAAGCTGTCACTTTCTCCTCCATATTCTTTCTTCCTCCCCCTCAGGCTCCCCACCTTGGGAGAGAGGAATCCAAACTGTCTTTCACCCAGAACAGTGTAGGACCTCTTTATTGCTTTTCTAAAGCCCAGTTGGTCCCATTCTTGTGACACTGGCTTTCCTGGAGTATCCCTCTGTGGGCTCTTCCTTTCTCCTTTGGCCTCCAAAGTTGTACCACTTCTTGGCTCTGAGCATGCCAACCTTTCAATTGTGGTTTGTTTTTGTTTTTTTGTTTTTCCATTCATTTCTGTCTTGTTTTGTAAACTTGATTTAAAGTTTCCTGAGGTTAAAATTGTGTCTTATATCTGTGAATGTCCTCTAACACACTTAGCATAAAGTTGAATACTTGTTTGTCAGTTGGTTGGTTGATTGGTGTGTGTCTTGGGCCCAATGTTTGATGTATTTGCAGTGTGTAAAGACAGCTGACTATTTTCAGAACTGTTGGGTACCTTTGTACCAGGTTTATTTTTTTGGCTTGTCAGCTCTGTAGTAGAGAAGTTAGGCTTAGTTCTGTCCAGAAAATCTATTTTTCAAATCTTTGCACGAACAGAATGGTGTTACAGTCACATCCTGGAGCAGTTTCACCTGGGTACTGCCAATTCTTTCTTATGCTGACTTGCTGACCCATGTTGAGTGTGCCTCAGATCCTATGTCAGCTTTCTGGATTATTTTTATTTTTAATTAAAGGAAGGCTTATTTCTAAGACCTATCTTGGACAAAAATCAAGTGAATATTCATTAAATGTTTATTTTCTTGAGTTTAATTTACTTTAGCAGGTGATAACTTAGATGAGATTATGCCTTGACAATGATCTGACAGGGTCCTTGTTCAGGGCCGTTATTGACTTTTACAGTGTTAGCCTTTTATATATACCATGAAGACCATATAAGGAACTGGCTTTCTTTTAATTTTGTGTTTTGAGTTTGAGGAAGATACATATTATGCCAAGTTGGGACTTTCAAGACTTTAGTGCTTAACTCATTTGATCTGAAAATTACTTACAAAATTACTACTTTTGCCAAAGGTAAAACCAAGGCTAAATAGTAAATGGCCTTATAGGACTGATGCAGCATGCCTTAGACTTCTGAAAGCTTAGTCCAGACTCTGAGAAGAGATTCCAGTAAGCTACTCTGGTCATACACACACAGTAGGCAGTCCTTCACATTCACATAGCACCTTTCATTATTGTTTATTCAATAAGTATTTACTTATTTATTCATTCATTACTCATTCATTAAGTATGTTTTGATCACTGATAGGAACCAGGCATTGTGCCAGGCTCATGGGATAAAACGATGAACAATCACCAGATATTTTACTTATTTAGTATTACTTTAACTTTTAATTTCTAATGTCAGCTCCGTGGAGATGGATCTGTTTCACTCACTGTTGTATCTCAAGTACTGACAGCAGCACCTGACGCAGAGCAGAAGCTCAGTAAGTATTTATCAAACATATGAATGAAAGTCTTCAATGAAGCATATAAGGGCTCTTAAGAGAATGTTTCAGAAATGCTTATAATCTGGTTTTGGTAGAATCAAGGAAAATACCCCGAAGCAAGAAATACAATGATAGAGAGCAGGGTTCTGCAACTTCACTGGAAAAGAATACTAAAACTGTTAGGACTTTGGCAACTCTTAAAAATGGGCTAAATGCATTTTGCTTAAAGAGACACACATGACTCTTCTGGAGTCCAAGGGGAAATGTCATGGTGTATATCTAACTGCCCCCTCAACTGCCAAGTTAAGGCTAACTGTGCCAAGGTCTGAGGATGAACATGTGCAGAATGCAGATGGGTAGCATGAGAGGGAATGGAGGACCTTGTCAGCCAACTGGAGGACAAGGTAGCAGAGAAGGTATTTTAAAACATAGGTTTAACAAGATTGAATTTTAGTGTGATCATTTTAGCTGCTGAATAGAGGACACATTGTAGGGAATAAAAGATTGAAGATTGGGAGATCAGTTTGTTTATTTTAGTAGTTTTGTTTGTTAGAACAATGTAGAATAATAGTACCCAAACTTTTGGGTTTCATGAACCAGAAATGAATGAATGAATTTAATTAAAAATTTTTTTGAGAGCCAGCATAATGTAGTTGTCAACCTTTTCACTTTGTTAAATAAGGACATTAGCCAGGTATAGTGGTACATAACTATAATCCCAGCACTTGGGAGACTGAGGCAGGAGGATCACCACAAGTTTGAGGCCAGCCTGGGCTACATAATGAGTTCAAGGCCAGTCTGAACTACATAGCAAGACTCTGTCATGAAAGTAAAGACGAGACGAGACAAGACAAGACAAGCATTGAAAACGTGCTACTTGTGAGAATCATTTGTAAAGGACATTTTGTTATACATACTTACAAATATTCCCCCATATGGAAGAATCTCAGATAAATGTTAGATACTTGAATACCTGCAACTTTATGCAAAATTTACTACATTGCTGGTTTTTCTCATGTATCAGCACTGGTGTGATATCTGTAAACCAGTTACCTGGACCTGGGTAAACAAGCCACTCCATGATTGAAATTAAGATAGTGACAATACAGATTGGAAGAAGCAAATAGAATAGAAGACTGGCAGAATAGGTTGGTGATTTAAAAGTTCTTTCTGATCTCTTTTTTACCTGGTTCTAATGATAAGAAAAAAGGATTATCAACTTGGTACAATAGTCACTGTTTAGTAGATGAGGAAGCTGTGACTCAGAAGTTAGGTGACTTATCTAAGTCACATATCTAATGAATATCAGAAACCACCTTTCAAGTGGTTTTTAGATTTTAGATACGGGGTCCCCTTGCCTCTTAAAATTTTTCCTCACATTATGGGGAAGAAAGGAAAGGGAATCCTGGACTCTGGTTTAGTCATGTTCTTCTTACTATACCATAATTCCCAACACCTGCAATTTAAAGTAAGAAAAGTTTATTTTAGGTCATAGTTTATAGAGCTTTCAGTCGATATTTGGTCAACTCCAAGGCAGAACAGTGTAATGGAAGAGCCCAGGCAGAGGAAAGCTGTTCACTGCATGGCAGGGGAGAGAGGCAGAAAAAGAAGGGAGGATCCAGGAAGGGAGATGTAACCTTCCAAGTCACACCCACAATGACCTGCATTTTTCACCAGATCCTACCTCCTAACAGCGAGTCAGATATAATGCCCCTATAATTAAACCACCTTCCAAAAGCCCTGCCTAAAAGCACATGAGACTTTGGGGGGACATCTAGTTGTAAACCATAATAGTCCCCCCTGACCCCCAAAAGACTCATGTGCATCTTTTTGAGCAAAATGCATTTAGTCCATCTTTAAGAGTTATCAGTTTCTAATACCTTCAGTATTACTGAGAAGTCTAACTCCAAAGTCTCCTCTGAGACTTTAGCAAGCCCTTAGCTTTGAGCCCCATAAAAAAAGTTAGCACTGACAACATGTATTGGCACAGAGTAAATGTTACCATTCCAAAAGAGAGACAGGGACTATAAGTCAACGGGACCAGAGCAAGAATGAAACTCAGCAAGACAAACACAAAATCTTGTAGTTCCATGGCTAGCACCAGAGGCAAGCTGTGATGAGGTGTGAACTCCAAACTGTGTGAGTGTCCCTGTCCCTACAGCATTGCCAGTGATTATAGCCCTTGTGGTTCTTCTCTTGGGCTGGCTTTGCTCACTCATTGTTTCTTCAGATGTTCCACATTCTTATCCAGCTTTCTGGGGTGACCACTGCACTGTCAACTTTACTTTCACAGTTTCTTGAGTTTAATTTACTGAAATTGGGGTGGAATCCTCCCTGAACCCATAATTATTGCATTCTGCATGCCTGTAAAACCAGCACCACATGAATGACAACATTCTGCCAGCTTAGGCAGTAACGAGACCCCCTTGAATCACAGCTATAGAGACCTCTGAGTACTTGATGGCTGAGCACTGTAAACCAAATCCCAGGGTACCAATTTTCTAGGTGGCCATTCCAGAGCACAGTACCCTGGGGCTGTCTTCTTAATGTAGTCTTTTACCTTTGCAGTTTTGAGCCTTTGAAGGGTGAGATCTTCCTGGTTTCTGCGATTCCCTCAAGACATCTTTCCTATTGTTCTCTTGTAAAATAGTTTGCTTCTTTTTGATGCTAATCTTTTCAGCAACCAAACTCTCATCTGCTTCATCCTTGCAGATGCTTTCTTTCTAGTAAAATGAAAACTTTTTCAGTGGATTTTATGCTCATTTTTATTTCATGGTAGCTCTTGTCAAAAGCAGCAGGTAGTAATGCTACAGACTGAATGTTGGGCTGCCTTACAATTTCCTCTGCCAGATTAATTTGTTCACTGCCCTTAATCTCAGTCTCCAGTAAAATCTCAGGGATGACAAAATGTAGATACATTTTCTGCCAGAACATAAGACACATGGCCTCAAATCCAAATACCAATGAAGTCCTTATTCTCAACTGAAACCTCCTAAACCTAGTCTTTTCCAACTGCCTTTTTTATCAGCATTCTAGTCTTTTGAGCTCTAACCAAAAATCTCCTGTCAAACTTGATTTACGGCATTCTAAGGCTGTTTCTCCAGCCGGTATCTCCAGATTTTCCAAGCTCCTCTTGCAAACCAGAGGCTTTGAACCTGTAGTGAGGTAGTGTCTTAATAATGACCCTATTCCTGATACCAAAATCAGTCTTAGTAATGTTTTAGTCACTGAGTCATAATAAGTAACAACCATAAGTTAAAGGAGAAAAGGTTTTATTGTGGCTCACAGTTTATAGGGGTTTCAGCACATAGTCAGTAGGCTCCAAGGCAGAACAGATTGGTAAAAGGACCTGGTTGGAGGAAAATTCTTCCACGTAAGTGTAGGGAAGCAGACAGAGTCAAGGGCAGAACTGTGACAGGAGATATGCCCTTCCAGGTTATGCTTACAGTGACCTGCCCCTTCTGACCAGATCCTATCTCCTAAAAGCAAGTCAGCGATAATGTCCCTTAATCAAATCACCCTCCAAAAGTCCTGCCTATGAACACATGAAGCTTTCAGGTAAACCATAATAGGTTCTCCGAGAGGCATGTTTTTAGGTCAGTACATACAATATGATCCTTAGAATAAAACGGTAGTTTAATGTTTACCCTTGATTCATCTGTTTCTTAACAACATCATCTATTACTAATCTGCAGACTTGAGTAACTATTTGAATTATCTCAGAGGATACTAAGAAGCTTCTTCGGCTGTATTTTCTTATTTGTCCTGTGCTACTTTGTCCTTTCAATAAAGAAACCATTGTCCAGTTTGTGGGGTTTTGTCAGGAGGAATATGGAGGGGAATGAGGCTTTGTGTGTGTGTAACAGTATTTATCTCCTATCACCATTTTGCTTTTTATTTTTTTGATTAATTAATTTTTTTTTTGAGACCGGGTATTGGACTCATTAATTCACATTTGCCAGGCAGACTCTGTGCCCCTGAGCCAGAGCTTTCTTTGCTTTCCATTCTCTTCTTTAGTGTACTCACGCTAGGTGATTTTGGTGCTATGTGAATTCCAAAAGAGCAAAACTTCATAATGGCCTGTCCTTTGTAGAAAGGCAAAGAAAGGAAGTAGAAGTGAATAAAAAGAACAAAATTGAACATAAGGAAAAAATGAAGGAATAACAGTTTGAATTGGACAAAAGGAAAAATGTGTTAGAAAATATTCATAGGCTGTTCCTTGTAAATGGCTTTATAAACAACATTTTTGGTGTGTAATCATAAAATCCTCTGACCTATGAAATACCAGTTTAAAGAAATTAATGTAAAATAAGATGAATGCCAAAATTTGCATATGAAAGCTATCATAACTGTCCCTTTAATTAGTTTTTTTTTTTTAACCTTTATATCAGTCCTTTTTTGGAGGGGCTTTGCTTTCTGGCAGAATTGAAGATGATTTTGGAAAAGTGTTCAGAGTGACTTTAAATTATTTCATTACAGACTTAACCACTAGCCAGTCCATTGTAATTACAAATTATTATGAGAAATGTGGTTTCCTTTTCCAAAGATGAAATATACTTATTGTGTGTACGTTCAGTTGTGGAAGTGTCTATTTTTACTACTGGAATGGACACATCAAAAGCAAATATCATCAAACTGGGAATATAGCACAGTGGTAAAGAGCTTGCCTAGCTCCCATGTAAGAGTCCCTGGGTTCAGTCCCCCCACCCAAACACACACCAACTTTCTTGCAGTGTGTGGGTAAAAGCTTGTGAAAGCAACAGTGTGTCCACACCAGGATTTTCACTTCCTTTGACCACCTTCCACACATTGTATATGTGTTTATGGGTGCCTAGACACCCTGACCATGTTTTTTTCTCTGAAAGTAGACCCATCAGTCCCATTTTATAGCTTTGTTTTACTCATACACACGGATACACATACACTGTCAAAATTTAGTGTTTGATTCCTGCAATTTACTCATGTTAACTTGCTGAGAATACTATGTAAAACTTTTATGGCAGACCTAAATTTTATGTATTTTTAAAAGCTATTTGTACTAGTAGAGCAAAAAGGTGTTGAGTTCTGTGGTATTTTTGGATCTTAGAATCTCAGAGTGTATTGGCCTTAGTAGTAATTTATACTAATCTCCACTATATTCATTTCATCTCCTCTTTAAAGTGGGAAGGGAAGGGAAGAGGCCTTTGTACAGGAGGCAAGACCAAGGAACAGTGAATTTGTAAACTGCTGCATTCTCATTTCTCACAGTAACAATGCAAAGTAGACATGATTATTCCCATTTTATAGAAAACAAGATAGAAAGGTACTTGGGAATGAGAGCAAACCACCTGAGGTCTCTCTGCCAATAAGTAGTGCTTCTTCAACATCGTGTTTCCTCATTCCTGTCCAACTACGAAATAAATGCTATGAACAGATTCTATTTCATGGCATAGGGGCTGCCTTTTCTAAAATAAAATGATGTGAATATTAATTTTTAAAATTACCATTGGAAAAATAGGCTTACTATCAGCAGATAAACGGTATTTTAACTGACTTAGTTTACATGGCATCTTATTACCTTTGTCTAAATCCATGCCAGTATTTTGCTTTAAATACAATTATATAATTAAGATGGAGATTTGGCTTAACATTTGTGAATTTTACTCATTTTTAAAACCACTTGGAGGTATTTATATATTTCAAATGTTTACTGGGAAGTATTTTTGCAAAGTAGGTAAAACACTTTACCAAACTCCCTGTTTCAGTGAGTCTCTGTTGGGAAAGGTTAAATAGCACTGTGGGGTAGTCTTTTAGCATTCGAGTCTTTTTGGCATTTTCTGCTCAAAAACAGTGAATATAATTGATGGTCTTAGTAATAAGGTTGTAAAGTCAAAGAATTATCATAGTATGTTTAACATTTTGACCATAAGGAACAGTATGTAAAAGTCAGTTAGCTGGATTTGCTGCCTCCATAACTGTTGTATCTCTCATTCTTTGGTGTCATGACCAAATTGGAAAGAAGAAAAAAATCTTTTGATTTTTCATTAAGAATTGGTGTTCCTTAGATTCACATAGTGAAGAGCTTGTTTGGACAAGTATAAACCAGAATTTATTCTGAATAAATGCCTTAATGCTGCCTTGCTTATTCTGGTGGTCTTCATTTGGGTCCTCCTCTTGTTGGCCTATTTTCTAACCTTTATTTCATACACTATAGCACTTAATATGTTTCTGTTTTTAATGAACAGAATTATTCTGGGGGGCAGTGAAGGGAGGAAGGAAGGAAATAACCATCACCTAAAATTTAGAAGTAGGAGAAAAATGGAGATTAAAAGAGAAGGAATTTGCTGGGCTTGGTGGTGCATGCTTGTAATCCTAGCACTCAGGAGGCTGAGGAAGGAGGATTGCTGTGAATTTGAGGCCAGGCTTGGCTACATAGTGGGTTCAAGGACAGCTAAGACTACATCACAAGACTCTATCTCAAAAAAAAAAATTTATGTATATATATATATATATTCATATATATATGAAAAGAGAAGAAATTCAATAGAAGCAGATAGAATATGGGAGCCATAAAAAATTTAAAAATGATAATTAACATTCTTAGACAGGTTACATTAAAGTTATTGTATAAACTAAGAATAGGATGGCATTTTAAAAAGAGTAATCTGAGAATAAGGAAGCACTCTAGTAGAATAAAAGGTTTGACAGCCCAAATAAAAATTTCAGCACATTGATGCTAAATAGATTAAAAGAATTCTCTACGAGACAGATGGAATGTGGGAGAGAAAATAAAATAAAATTTAGACAATTATTTCAGATGATTCAGCACCCAATTTAAGAAGTTCAGAAAAGAGAATAAAGTGAAGGCAGGAAATTATCAAAGAAATAGCACATGAAAATTTCTTAGAGCCCCAGTGCAATGAATGAAGAGCAATTCACACTAAGAGCAATTCACACATCATCATAAAATTTTTTAAATTTTGAGAGGAAAGACAAACCTCAAATAGTTCATATATAGAGAATTAAGTATCAGGTGGCAGTAGACTTAGAAATTAATGGAGCATTGACTTCAGAATACTAAGGATATATTATTTACTTTGTGTTTTTCTGTATTCAACTAAAACGATTAACCAAACTTAAAAATAAAATACATATTTTAAACTGGACGTGTTGATGCTTGCCTGTAATCCTAGCACTAGGAAAATGAGGAGGGAGGATTGCAAGTTCAAGACCAGCCTAGGCTACATAAGGAATTCTAGGTCAGACTGACTATAGGTATTACCCTGTCTCAAAAAAAAAAAGTTTCCAACAATATTATTCAACTGGTCTATATTTACCATGCTTCCAAAATAGCAAGAGTATATGTACAATTTAACATTTTCCATATATAGGAAAGATCTAGAATGGGCAGGGAAGGGTTTATTTTACTACTTACTTTTATATTACTTGCTCTTTTAAGTGAGCATATATTGTAACTAATGAAAAGTCCAAAGAAAAGAGACTTGACTTATTCCTCCTTTTATTTTTAAAAAATGTTGGTGATATGTACTATGTCTGTCTGTGTCCTGTACTGTATGTTGTAGGAGGTGTAGTTGAAGTAGCAAACACAGCCTCAGCCTTGAAGGGCTTGGGGTAGGTTGTTCAGAGAAAAGACACATGGAAGGGAATGGCTCCCACCATGATGGAAGTCTGCCTCTGTGTGACCTCAGTGTATACACTGGTCTTGGGACAACCAATGTCTGCAGAGGTGACAGCCCACTAACTTCAGAGTACTTTAAAAAACTAGCATTCACGAGAACACCAGATACAAGACCCTGATCTTGAGATGTCTGATTTAATAAATTTTATTTGCCTTTATACAGAAACCAACATGCTTCCTGCTGCCAGCCCCAGGAGCCAGAGGTTAGGGTTTTTAATAATAATAACAATAATGAGTTATACTTATTCCAGATTAGTTTTCTGGCTCTCCAAAAAACAAATGGCTGAGATCTTCAAAATGTTCCTTTCTCAACTCTGCCAAATGTTGGCTTTTCCTCTCTGTCTGGAGATCCAGCCAGTCTGTTGAAAACTATCCCATATTTTGAGTACTTCCAGGCAGTTGTTCAGGGGAAAGACTAAATCCTACAATCTAAGATAGACATCCACTACATGGGGACTCTTTTCTATTCTTTTGTAGTAAAGGAAAATTGCACTCTATATTCTGAGTTGTATTTTTTTTAGCTGTTGAGAAAACTTAAGTATACATCATATCTAATTGGACAACATTGTATATTAATTTGGAGTGTAGCATTTGCGTGGTAACTGCTTGGCTGTTTTTTTTTCTTCTTTGTACATAAGTTGTGACCTGAGCATCCCTAAATTTAACAACAAATGAAAAACTGTGTTTAGTTGGGAAAATTAAACATTGACCCTGCATAAGAACAAATACAATTTTCTGGTTTGATTTGCATGGGAGTTAGAGGGTTTGGGAAGGCTGAGGGAGGTTAGAGCATTGTAGTGTGTTAGTAAGATTCTCTTAATTTGAATACAGGAGAGACAGGAGACTTGTTGGACCAACTGGAATTATCTGTGGTCCAGTGATCTCTGAAAATGCTTTGTAAGAACAAATGAGTAGATTTTTACAGATTAGTTTGGCTGGCAGTCTGCCTGCTCATCTTTTGCCTTTAAATTCAGTGGGTGGTCCTGGCCACTAGTGTGTGGAAGTGAAAGCTCAGGTGGGACCTTCGTTAGACTCCACCAGGCTTATTGACAGCAGTGGAGAGATTGCTGTCTGACCCAGCCAGGGGGATAGGCTCCTTTGAAAACTGGCCTGTCTGAGTCACAGGGTATCCTCTGCTTGTTAAACACACGTCTGGCTCAAAGATAGCTGGGTCACCTATGTGACAGAAATCCTGAAGCATCCAGTGACTGGATTGGGAAATGAGGGTTGGACTCTAACCTTACACTTGCCCCCAACCTGTATTGTAGGACTGGAAGGCTTACTTAATTCTTAATGGGTAATAGATCTTCTTTGAGAATGTTTTCAATTCTAGTATATTCCTTGATGTCTGGGATTGTGTTACTATCTCCTCCTCACTTGAACAATTTGAATTAGCAAATCAATATTAGTCTGAGTGAAAATGTCGGTATGGTTTAGGGTAAGATCTTCATAGAAGTAACTGAACAAAATGTTGGAGGAGTAGAAACTAAACTTATATTTAGAATATTGGACCTAAACTAGTCTGTTAATTTTTAATAAAGGAGAAAAAATTGCCAAGTGATTTCTCAATAGTGTATTAGGTAAAGCAGATGTAGCAGTTAGAATGGTATGTATGTCTAGTGTATACTAAACCAAGTGGTCTTAACCAAGGTTTTAATGCAAATGTGATACTCTTTAGAAGCACCAAGTAAAAGTTTAATCTTGTATATATTCTAGAGTTGGGATGAAGAATAGGGCTCTCTGATTGAGAAGATGACTCATCCTTAATTGGGGCAAGATTTGTAAATTGAATTTCTAAAAAAGCAATAAGAAGACTGCAAATGTTTACTAACTATCTCTTATATACTAGACATCATTCTGGGTGTTGTGGTTAGAACAGACACAAGGCAGTTTTGAATCTCAAGAAGCTAATATCTAGTGAGAGGAGAAGCCTTTAAACATGTTTCAGTGAAACAACAGTAACTGTTCTTATTATGCATTAGTAAACTAAAATATTTATTTTAGAGGATTGTGGGCAGTGGTGGAGGGAATATATTTCTTAAACTGGAGAAGTTGGAGAGGTGGGAATAATGAGAGGTCAATAATGAGTGGTAGGGTAAGCTGTTCTGAGGTTCATTTTTTTTCTTCCAAAGCCCAGATTCTGAACTGTGTCTCTGAATCTCACGGTAGTGTTTCAGAGCCTTTTCTTGCTACGAATATGAGGGACACCAAACTGATCACCTACCTCTACCCTCCTTCAGCCAGAAGAGCTTTGGTTTGTTTGTTTTAGTAGTATAGCAGACTTTTTTGTATTGTGGAGTTTACTGTCTCAATTACAGTATTTTCAAGTGTATAGTTAGGAGTATTAAGTACTTTTATATTGTCACTGCCACCCATTTCCAGAATTCTTCATTTTGCAAAATGAAACTCTATACTGGTTAAACAGTAACTTCCCATTCCCTCTCTACCCAATTCCTGATAGTCACCATTCAATTATTTGTCTCTATAAATCTGACTACTCTAGAAACCTCTTATATGTGGAATCCTATAGTACTGCTTTTGTCCTTTTGTGTCTGTCTTATTTATTGCCACCTCTGCTGTCTCCTGGTTGCTGTTTGCATGGCGTATCTTTTATCCTTTCACTTTCAATCTATTTGTGTCTCTAGACTTAAAGCAAGTCTCTTATAAATCACACATAGTAGGATCATGTGTTTAAAATTCGTTCTACTAGTCTCTTATCTTTTGATTGGAGAATTTAATCTATTACATTTAAAGTGTTTACTAAGGGCTGGGGATCTAGCTCAGCGGTCTAAGGGCCTGCCTGGCAAGTGCAAGGTTGTGAGTTCAATCCCCGGTACTGCAAAAAAAAAAAAAAAAAAAAATGATACTAATAAGGGCATAACTACATCATTTGGCTATTTGTTTTTCCATGGTGTATAGTTTTTTGGCCTTCACTTCCTGCATTACTGTCTTTTGTGTTTTGTTCATTTTTTTTAGCATTGAAGTATTTTAATTTTCTTATTTCCTTTTGTGAACGAGTATATATCCTATAGCTATTTTCTTTGTAGTTACCAGATTACATTTAACATCTCAGTGTTACAACATTCTTATTTAAACTTATGTCACTTTAACTTAAATAACATACAAAAATTCTGCCCCTTTATATGTCTAGTCCCATCCATTTTCAGTTACTGATGTCGCATTTTTATATCTATACATTCTATCTCCCAAACAATAAAGTAAGATATGTTTCTCATATGTGTGCATTAATAACAAATTATGTAGAAAACAAAATTTGAAGTTACAAACCAAAGTAGTAATAATATCTTTTAAATCATGTAGGATACAAAGTCACAAACCAAAGTTACAATAATGCTAACTTTTATAATTGCCCACATGTTTCTCTTTACTGAGCTCTTTATTTCTTCACATACTGTCAGGTTTCTGTGTAGTGTTTTGTCACTATGGCCTGCAGGGCTCCTTTTCACATTTCTTTCAGGAGAGATTTAGTGGTAATGTACTCACTGGTTTTTGTTTGTCCAACAATGCCTTAATTTTTCCCTCACTTTTGAAGGCTAGTTTTACCAAATGTACAATTCCTGATTGATTGCTTTGTTGTTTCAGCATTTTGAATATATCAGCTTCCAAAGTTTCTGAGGAAAAATCTACAGATAATCTTATTGAAGATTCCTTGTGAGGTGCTGTGTTGCTTTTTGCTCATTGCTTTCCATCGTTTCTCTTTGTCTTTTCACAGTTTAGTTATGTTTTAAAATGTATCTTTTTTTTTTTAGCTCAACCTGCCGAGAGTTTTTTAAGCTGATTTTGTGGTTATATTCATGTTTTTTATGAAACGGGAAATTTGGACCATTTCCCCCTCAGATAATCTCTTCCCCTTTTGCTCTTTTCCTTTTGAAATCCTCACAGTTCATATATTGGTCTACTTGATGGTGTCTCTGGGCCTCTGTTAATATTGCTTGCATGTTATTTCCCTTTTGTTCCTCAGACAATAATTTCAGTAGTCCTATCTTAAAGTTCATTGATTCTTTCCTCTTCGTGTCCAAATTTGCCTTTGAATTCTAGTGAGTTTTTAAATTAAGATATTACGCTTTTCAACTCTACAATTTCTTTTTGAATTCTTTTTAGAGTTCTATTAATATTTCCATTTTGTTACTACCTTGTTTTAGTGACTTTTTTTTCATATTTTCGTGTAATGCTTTGAACCTCTTTAAAACGGTTGTTTCAGAGTCTTTGTTTAAGCCAACTGTACTGGCAGATGCTATAATACTAGTACTCTGGAAGGCTAAGACAGAAGGACCACAAATTCAAGCCCAGTTTGGGCAAGACATTGTCTCAGAATAGGGGTGGTGGTGTAGCTCTGTGGAAGGCTGTGGGTTGATGGCGAGTACCTTGGGGGAGAAAAACAACTAAAATCTTTGTCAAGCAAGTCCATTATCTGGTCTTTTTCAGGGACAATTAAATTTCTTTTGTGGTTTTTATTATTGTTGTTGTTTTCCTTTGAATGGGCCATACTTTCCAGTTTCTTTGTGTACCCTTAAAATTTTTCTTACTGAAAACTGGACATTTGAATCTAATAATGTAGCTACAAAAAAATCAGTTCTTTCCCAGGGTATGCTGCTTTTTATTTGTTTACTTATTTATCTAGATTGTTGTAAAGTGTGCTGATGCTGGGGATCGGTCTGAAGTTTACATTTAGGTTCTTTTCAGGTCTTATCAATCTGCATTGTTCATTGGGCATGTGGTAACTTTCCAAATTCTCCTGTGTATGTGGTTGTTTTTTTAAATGTCTGGCATTGAAAAGGAGAAAAAGTAAAAAATGAATGAGTGGCTGAATAAAAGAAAGAAAAAGGTCACTGGCCTGTTAAATCCCCTAGATGTTGTTTTGGCCGGAGGAAGAGGGGCTTACAGCGGTAGGGAGAAGGTTGCAGCAGTGGCTGCCTGCCTGCCTATGGTTTGTTTCTCCGAAATCAGAGCCACAGTCATTGTTGAGAGTTTAGATTCCCAGTGTTTGGAAGGCAGGGTCCTTGTTGTCCCACAACTTTTGTGGCTGCCCTTGGGGCAGATGCACAGTTGCCTGCTGGGAGGCTGGGGCATGGGTAGCTGCTGAAGTATTATGAGCCAACTTGACTAAAATTAACCACAGTTTAATGATCCAAGCCTCCAGGTAGACACCAGAGTTTCAGAATAGTTACATCAGGCACATTGTGCCAGTGGGGTTCTTATTTCAGTCAGAAGACAGCTTCCTAATACTTCTGCATAGCCATTTTCTCAGAATCCTCAGTTTATGTTTTGGCTTGGTTTAGTTTTTGAGATAGGGTCTCACTGCATAGTTCAGACTGGCCTTGAACTCACTGTGTGTACCCCTGTTGGCCTCCAAATTGTGGCAATTCTCTTGCCTCATCCTCCTGAGTGCTGGGATTACAGGCGTGTGCCAACACACCCGGCTTCATGTTTTGTTTTTTGAAAAAAGAGGCCTATTGCTTTAAAAATTTGGAAGACAGTTGCCTTGGAGTAAACCAGTATGTCCATTTTTTCGCTTTACTGCCTTAGCATTTATGTCTGGCCTCTGCAGATACCAGGTAGCACTTATAAATGTTAACTTGTAAGGAAATGGGAGAAGGAAGTCTTTGTAAATGTGATTAAGTTAAGGACCTTGACATGGGGTGATATGTTAGTGTGCCCCTACCCTGCCTCATGGTACTGGAGATTGAACCCAGGGAATACTGAGCTACATTCTCAGCCCTTTCTTTTTTGGAAGGGGGGAGGGAAGGGTCCTGCCAGGTTGCCAAGGATAACCTTGAACTTGGGATTCTCCTGCCTCAGCTTACTGATTAGGTGGGATTATAAGAATATGCAACCATGCTTAGCTCATTTTTTTGTTACTATAATATAATACCAGAAGCAGGCTAACTTTTATAATAAAGGGGTTTATTTTGATCCAGTTTTGGAAGCTGAAAGTTCACGATCAGGTGGCCCCATTAGTTGAGCTTCTGATGAAGGTCTTAATGGTGGACACCATACAGTGGCAGGAGCATATGTGAGAGTAAGAGATAGCATCACCAAACAGGAAGCCAGAGAAGCGATTTAAAGTTTAGGCTTGTTCCTATAGCAACTCTTGGGAGAGTTCAAGAATCCCACAGAAGATGCTTTATCTCTTCTGAGGGAAGCTACCTCAGTGACCTGAAGACTTCCTCTGTGCTCCTATTAGGCCCTGTCAACTCACACATATTGGAATCTGCCATACTACCAACTTGTGAACTTCTGAAGGGGGACACTTTTAAACTGTATCCAAACCACAGCAGATGATTATCTTAGGTTATCTGGCAGACCCTAATGTAATCATTTATACAACTGAGACAGAGATTTGAGAGACAGAAGAAAATGGAGTAACTGCAAAGGCAGAGATGAATGTGACCCAGCTATAAGCTGAGAAGTGTGGCAGCCCCAGAAGCTGAGAGGAAGATGAGGTTTTCCCTTAGAGCCTCCAGAGATGCCCTATCTTTGATGCCATTATACTAATTTCAGAAGAATATAATAGTTGAAGTAAATTGTGTGTTCCTGTTATCATCCTTTGCATCTAGAATTACTTCCACAGAGTCTTAACTCAATGCCTTCAGTATTATAACTATTTCAGTTACATGTTGCTGTGGAACAAACCATCTCAAAATTTAGTGGCTTAAAATTACAGTGTATCATTTCTCACCATTCTGGGCCGGGTTCAGCATGGTGTTGCTTTACCATGTGATGCTATCTTCAGAGACTCTGATGGATGCATTCATCCAGGACCTTAGCTGCGGCCAAGTTGTCTTCACACATATATATGACTGAGGGCTGGTAGGCTTTCTCTCCGGGAACATAGTTAGGGCTTCAGATGTGTGAACACTAGAAGCTGCCATGAGCCCTTAAAGCCTGCTCACAAGCGTTACCCCCACTGCCTTCTGTTGATCAAGGCAGGTCACGAGATACCAAGTCAGGCAAGGGGGAAGTAATCCCAACTCTTGAAAGAAAGGAATGTGCGTGCAGGGAAGGTGGAGTTTGTTAGCATCTCTGGAAACAGTCTTCCATAGACTGGTTAGAAAATGATTATGAGGCAGGCGTGGTGGCACATACCTGTAATTTCAGCACTCAGAAGGCTGAGGCAGAAAGATTGCCATGAGTTTGAGTCCATCCTGGGCTACATAGTGAGTTCAAGGCCAGCCTGAATTACAGAGTGAGACCCTGTCTCAAACAAACAAACAAACAAACAAAAAATGATTATCAGTTAATAATCATTGAAGATTACTTGATTATGAGAGTTTAGAGATAATAGGCTTCAATAAGAAACATTTTCCAAGAAATAATTCCTGATGAGAAAAAATTCCATATAAGTTGCCCAAATGGAAACTTGCTCACATGAAGAGTTCAAGAAATATGTGTTTACTCCCCAGCTGGCTGTGCAATGCATGGAAATGTGTTTTCAGGCCTGCTCCTGGGCCAGTGACTTCCCCAGGAGAAAGCAGGCCTCTGCCAGAACCAAGACCTTTCACTTCTCTCCATGAGAATGGTACTGTGATAGTCAGTTTATTGATTTGGGAATTCTCCACCTCAGGAGCAGCTCCTGAAAGAGAAGGCGTAGAAAGGCATTGAACAGTCCAAGACGGTACTGACTGTCTTGAGAGAATATGAAGTGGGAATAGTGGGAGGAGAGCGGATTGGTCAGCACTCACACAGGGGCCCTTGGGCAGGTGCCTTTCTCCACTTCTTGCTGATTTGCCTGAGGACTAATACAAGGACTTCCTAGTGGAACCATTGCTGGAATTAGAAGAGCTTGGGCTTCTTTTTGTTTTGTTCTGATGCTGAGAAAGCCCAGGGCCTTGTGTGTGTGTACTAGGTGTGCACTCTGCTGCTGAATTCCTCCAGCCCAAAATTTTGTTGAGTGTAAGATTCTGACTGTGAGACTCTTGACATCTCTTCTTTCTAAATTTTTAAAAATATTTTTAATTAACATATAATTGTACCTATTCATTCTTTTGGTCACTACTAGGGATATGTGTTAGTGTCAATGTAGTCGGAGGTGGGAAGATTCCAAGAACAGAGTCAGAGATGGTCCTTCTGGTGGGATTCCAAATCCAGGGTTTTTTTTTTTTTGTTGTTGTTGTTTTTAATGAGTTGTTTTGGTTTTATTAGTTTACATTCAATCATATCCTTTGAAATTCGTGTGTGTGCTCATTTTCCTTGTAGTTTGTTTCCATTTGGGGAATATTGTTTTTCTTAAGATGTGTTTGCTATTGTATCAGCAATCGCTGTGGTGAGAAGATAGACTCTTAGCTGATTTCTCTCCTCTAAAGCAGTTTTATTAGCCAGAATCTAGGGAGTAGCATGACTTTTATAGTTTATCCAGTTCTTGTTTGAAACACCAACTGAAAGCTTTCAGGGTTTCGCCTTCAGCATTTGTTTCCATCTAATGGTCAGGTTTATGGTGTTTGTTCCACGGCCTATGAATAAGTCTTATTTTTTCAAAGCTGGGTACAACCTACGCCTTTACTGCTGTTTATTATGTAGCTCCTTATTCCTGCATGTTTTGGCTTGCTTTTGTTAGCTTTCTCTTTCTATACCTTCATGCCTTACCCTGTTGACCTCTGCACCTAATGTGATTAAGAATAATGTAGAACATGTATGTAGGAGCTGGAGGTGAGCATTTCTTCTCTTGCTTTTCCTTTCTCCAAAGCATGTTTCCATTGCATGATTGTTTTCGTCAGGATGCTTTTGTTAAGCTGTGAAGCATACCCTTCTGCTATTTCACCTTTAACTATGTGTCGCAGATCTTAAGGACAGAATTTCTAAGAGAAATCAAAACTTGGTTCAAGAGAAGGTTTTCTAGTCTGTTAGTTGACAGGGTATATTCAAAACCTACCCACATGGGCAGAGGACACATATTTCCACAAAACTTAAGGACTAGAACCTCAGCATTACTGAGCTTTGATGCAGAATGTGCAAAGGGACATTCTGGACATAAAGACTGCTTTCTGCATGACTTAGCCAAAGTAGGGGCGAGTCCTTCCTGTTTTCTGGGTTGGTGCCCTGGATGAGCTTATCAGCAGACATATAGTCAAACATGGTAGAAATCCAGTGTTACCACACAGAGGATATGATAAACTGGGTTCAGATGGATGTAGAATATACTCTTGATACAGTCCTACATGTAAAAAACCTATTATAGAGCAACATGTGAAGAGGAGAGAGGTGCACATGGACATACAAAACACAAGATTGAAGACTAAAGTTGGGTGGTAAATTTGTGGTAATTTTTAGATTTTTTTGTGCAGTATTCTTTTTTTTTTTTTTTAAAGAGAGTAGTACAAAACAAAACAAAACAACGAAAAAAGCGAAAGAAAACAGAATAGAGTCAAACATAATCTAGCATTTCAAAACAGAACACTGCACGCTATACAGGTTTTCAAGACTTGTGCAGTATTCTTTATTGTCTAATTTTTTTTCAGACAAGTGGGGCTAGAACAATTTTTACAAAGCTTCTAATTAAAACTAAATGGTGGTGGGTGGACCTCATTGACATAGTAGATCTCTGTTGCCTCTGCCTCTGCATGGCTGGACTCTGTCAGGCAGAGGAGTGCCCTGGTCAGTAGCTCACAGTCCCCTTGCTTCTATCACCTTATGCTTGGAGCTAGGCTTTTCTGTTTCCCCAAGAGCCTGTACGAAAAGGAAAATTGGATATCTGATGGTTCTGGGCCCTTTGGCTAGTTTATGAATTAAATCAACTTAAAACAGACTAATAGAGAAGCCATTTTAATTATTTACATACACATGGGAGTTTCATAAAATATGAGAAGACCAGATGATTGACGCAAATGTAGCTTCCTGAGCTACAGAAAGGAATAGGAGATTGGGGATCCTGTGGGGGGATGGGGACAAGTTAAGGGAGAGTGAGTGGAGGAATTGTATGGTGAATAAAGATTGTCTTGTTTTATAGACCAGCAGTCTCTTGGGTAATAAAACTTGTCTCTGAGCAGCTTTCCTCCTGATATGCTTTCACTAATGTAGGTTTCATTTATAGACATAAATTATTTTATAAAACCTTTTCAGAGCTACTCCTCTGACTATAGTTCCTCAGAATATCCAGGTCAAAACATGCCAGTGAAGAGTATGTTGGGGTGGCGTATCTGGTATCCTGCGGTCCTGTTTAAGGGTGGTGTTTTCTGAGCCCTAACAGGCCTCTGCCTGCTTGTATTTGTATATCGTTACTTGGTGGGTTAGGAATGAACACATCTCTTGCATAGCCTGACAGTTACAACTTTAAAGCTGCATCTTTCTCACCCTTTATCCAGGCTTGTTTTCACTGGTGTCTGCCTATTTTATCCCATCCACAACTTTTTGGTTGTCTTTTCTCTTCCCAGGAGCTTCAACTTAGAGAGGTTCAGTTTTTTGTTGTTGTTGTTGTTGTTTTCTTTTTGGTTAACCTTCCTATTGTTTGTGTAAAGTTGCTGAGCTAGTTTTGACCACATAGATAAACAGATTGGAAATGCCTGTCACTGGAGAATTTACCCGCAAGGTTTCTTCTATCTGTGGAGGTAACATCAGCCTATTTGCTTGTTTAGGTGAACTAGGATTGAACTGTTTATAAACCAGTGAGGCATTCTTTATCTATTTGTGTTTAAGAAAATGTCAAGCCCTGGCAGAATACTTAGTTTATTAACTCAGGTGGTGATTCTGAATGTCATTAGGAATACCCAGTGATGGACTTTATGAAATTATTATTTAGTTCCAACTTCAAGTCATGATTCCTTTTCTCCCAGTCTGTCTGAAGGACTGTTTCCATTTGTTTGTTTTACTCACCCAGCAACTGCTTTTTGGGCACCAGCTATGAACTGGCATCGTACTTAGTATCTGAAATACTGGGGGAAAGGAAGCTCCTGTAATCTCTTCCTAAGCAGAGTGTGTAACCTGGTGGTAGAGCTAAGCAAGTGAACAGGAAGTTCCACGTATGACATGCTGCAAATGCTATGATGGGAAGAGCATGGGTTGTGGTATAGAATCAAGGATAGGTACCTAACCCAGATGTATAGTTTGGAGATGGTCTGAATGTGTCCTTCACATTGTCACCTTGATCTTCAGGCTGACAGTGTTGAGAAGTGGTTGGACCTCACAAAGTTGGAGCCCAGTGAGAGGTCATTGGGGTTGCTGCCTTTAGAAGGGATTAAGGTAATTCTCATAGAACCCTTAGTTTTCAAAAGAGTGAGTTGTTGTAAGAGTGAACCTGACAGCATGGAAGCTACTGAGTACCCCTGGACTCGCCACCATGAGCAGCACTTTAGCAAAGATTGTGGAGATCGAAGCTGAGATGGCTCGGACTCAGAAGAACAAGGCCACAGCACATCACCTAGGGCTGCTTAAGGCTCACCTTGCTAAGCTTCGTAGGGAACTCATTACACCAAAAGGTGGTGGTGGTGGTGGTGGTGGTGGGCCAGGAGAAGGTTTTGATGTGGCCAAGACAGGTGATGCTCGAATTGGCTTTGTGGGCTCTCCATCTGTGGGGAAGTCAACACTGCTGAGTAACCTGGCAGGAGTATATTCTGAGGTGGCAGCCTATGAGTTCACTACTCTGACTACTGTGCCTGGTGTTATCAGAATATGAAGGTACCAAGATTCAGCTCCTAGATCTCCCAGGTGTCATTGAAGGTGCCAAGGATGGGAAAGGTAGAGGTTGTCAAGTCATTGCAGTGGCCCATACATGTAATTTGATCCTGATCATTCTGGATGTCTTGAAACCCTTGGGACACAAGAAGATAACTAAAAATGAGCTGGAAGGCTTTGACATTCGCTTGAATAGCAAACCTCCTAACACTGGCTTTAAGAAGAAAGACAAGGGAGGCATTAATCTCACAGCCACTTGCCCTCAGAGTGAGCTAGATGCTGAAACTGTGAAGAGCATTCTGGCTGAATACAAAATACGTAATGCTGACGTAACTTCGCATAGTGATGCCACAGCTTGATGACCTCCTTGATGTGGTGGAAGGAAACAGAGTATATATCCCTTGTATCTAGGTGTTAAACAAGATTGACTAGATCGCCATTGAAGAATTGGACATCATCTATAAGGTGCCACACTGTGTACCCATCTCTGCCCATCACTGCTGGAATCTTGATGACTTGTTGGAGAAGATCTGGGACTATTTGAAACTAGTGAGAATCTACACCAAACCTAAAGGGCAGTTACCAGATTACACATCTCCCATGGTGCTGCTTTACTCCAGGACCACAGTGGAGGATTTCTGCATGAACATTCACAAAAATCTTAGCAAAGAATTTAAGTATGCTCTGGTCTGGGGTCTCTTTGTGAAACACAATCCTCAGAAAGTGGGTAAAGACCATACATTGGAGGACAAGGATGTCATTCAGACTATGAAGAAGTGAAACCTTCCTCTTTCCCCATCTGCCGGACCAACCACAGCAGCTTTCCCCATGACCAAGCACCCTAATCAATTCCTTCACTTTTTGGCAACCATTGGATCAAGATACAGGGGTGGGAAATGGAGGCACGCAAACTGGGACTTCATTTATCTTACGGTGATGTCACCTTGTATGTTGAACTGCATAAAAGACCCAGTAGGCCTGTTCTCTATGTGCAGTTCATGTGTCATTGTCAGATTTGTTTTGGGATGGACTGAATGAGCAGTGTACAGTGAAGCAGCTGCAGAAAGAGTCCTTTGTAGCTTGGTTTTGAATGTGAAATGGATAAAAATGTGACTTGTAAAAACAAACAAACAAACAAGTGAACCTGACCCCTAAATTGGTATCTGGATTATTGTCTGGTGATGTAATCTCTTCCTCCTGCACATGTGCCCACCATTGCAAGCTATCTGTCTTGACATCCTTACTATTCCTTAGCTGACACCAGCACTGTTCCTACGAACTTTCACAACTATGAACTTAAAAAAAAGTACCCAGCCTTAGGTATTTGTTATAGCAATGGAAAACTGACTAATATATTAGACTTAAAACATCAGAGATGTCCTGAAAGAACGATGCTTAAACCAAAAATAGAAGAATTATTTGGAGTTAGTCTGGCAAGAAGGTTGGTGATGTGGAGGTAGGAGAAGTGTTCCCAGAAGAGGGTATGTTTGCCACAATCTGGAGGCTATAGAGAGCATGAAATGTTGACTGAACTAAAAACTCAAAACAAAAAAGTTCTGTGTGACTGGATGATAAAGATGGCAAAACAAGAAATGTCTGGACCAATGAGTCAACTAAAAGGCTAACAAGCTGTGTTTTAGAGAAAAAACTACTATCACAGCAGAGTTAGATTGAAGCGGAAAGATGGGAAGCAAAGAGGCTGTTACAGTACTTTATGTAAGTTTTTCACACAAAACTGTCCCCAAACTTCCCAGCGCTCAATGACACATTTTTCAACTCTGAAGTATGTAGGTACTTTTAAAAAATGTTAGCTACTTTCGTGAGAAAAGTATAATCACATTATAGTTTTGAGTAAGTCAGAGGTAAGATTCACATATTTCAGGATTCAGAGGAGAGAGATTCAGATATGACTTAAATGGCACCTTGATCTTCACTTTAAAAGTAAGACTCTATTTAGAAACCTATACAGGCAGTCCCAAATCTATGAACTACCTCCACACAGAGGTACCATTAGATGTGGTGATCCTGCTCTCAGTGTGTCCATAAAAACTAATATAGTCATGATTAGTTGAAGACTGGTGTTAACTCTTGATTCAAGGTGCTGTAGATCTTGTAGTGTACTTGAGAGTCAGAGGTAAGTAAGCAAAGTGTGAATTAAGTCCCTTAGATAATTTTTATATCCCCCTATTTCCTACATGTTGAGGCTCTGTTTTATAATACACAAGAATCATTAATATCGCATATGCTTCAGGCACACTACATAAATATTTGCAGTGTGCAGTTGTTGGTGGATGCAGTGTTGAAGTGGTGTTCCCCAGCAACTTCATGGAGCTTAAGGCATTTGCATTTGTTGTAAATCAGAATTCTGACCCTTTGAGTGAGCTGAACCAGAAATAGGGTCAGCATTTTCTTACAGGACTGACAAGCCTAAGAGTGTTAGACTAAAAAGATTTATCCTGTATGTGCAGAGTGCTCAAGCAAAGGCAAAATTCTTTTAAGAAGATGACTATACTGCTAATTCTATTTGCAATTGGAAAAGAACAGTTAATACTCATATGATTAGATTAATTTTGCGTGTCTGTATCTGATAATCTAAGCAACTCTTTTGAGGATAACAGTATGCACTGTAACAACCATTGTTAAATTCCTGTCACCTTGTTTTGAAAGCCTATATTGTTATTGTTTTGTGTTTGTTGTTGTTTGTCTCTTTTGCTTTTTGTTTTTCTTTTCTGTGTTTTTTTTTCTCTTTTAAATAAAATTAAAAAAATATAATTTGGTTTTCCTTTAAATTCTGGTAAGTGCACAGTTGATGATTCAGAGGCCCATATCATCTAGCTTGGCAGCAATAATTTTAACAGCACAGTTGACCTTGTATTTGCAGGTTTTGCTTTCACAGGTTCTACCAACCACAGAAAGAAAATGTCCATAAAAATAATTACGTCTGTTCTGATCATGTATGGACTTTTCATCCTTGTCTTTATTCCTTAAATAGTACAGCATAGCAGCTATTTATAGAACATTTGTATTAAGTATTGTAAGTAACCTATAATGACTTGAAGAATACAGGAAGACAGGCTTAGGTTTTATGCAGTACTGTGCCATTTTATGCAAAGTATTCAAACATCTGTGAGTTTTGGCATCAGCGAGGCTCCTAGAACTGAACCCTTCCTCCTCCATGGATACCAAGGAATAACTATATATTCTTGAAAAGATGTAGTCAAAAACCTACTTACCTCCTAAAAGCAAATCAGTTAAAATGTTCACCACGTGTTTGGGCTTAAGAAACGTACCTTCTTCATGTATACTCCAAGATAGAAGAATAGTTTGTTAAAGTAACTGACTGAGGCACTCTTATCAGGGAGTTTCTAAGTTACAGTGATAGAATCATAGAGTTTGCATAAGTGAGACTGCTCGTCTTTCTAACTCAGCCAAGACCTATCTGGCCACTAAGTAATGACTTGGTCCCCTGGTAATTAATAACTGATTCCTTGAAAATATATCATACCTTTTTGGTTGTATACAAAGAGATTCGGAATGACAAAGTATACTCAAGAATCTTTCTGTGAATGGTTTTGTTAGGTTTGTCCATCTTTGTACTGAATTGTGTTTTAATTATTGAATCACTGGACTTCTTCATATATTCTGGATATTGATTATGTAATTCTTAGTTATAGTCTCTTAGATACATATTTTCCCCTCATTTGTGACTTGGCTTTTTTTTTTTTTTTGTCTTTTCGAGACAGAGTCTCATTATGCAGCTCATGATGGCCTTGGGCTCACTTTGTAGCCCAGGCTGGTCTTGAACTTGCAACAATCCTCCTGCCTCAGCCTCTGGAATGCTGGAATTATAGGAGTGTGCCACCACACTTGGCACCTTTTTTATTTTTAATTTTGAAAACTTTTATTATGACTTTTCAACAAATACATCAGTGAATAGTATAATTGACCCTTGTATATCTATCACTCGGCTTCAGCAATTGACAAAATTTTGCCAAGCTTATTTCCTCCATTTTTTACCTTCCTATAAAGGAGATTGCAGATATCAGTCATTTTTTCTATAAGTCTTTTCAGTATCCATTACTGAGTAGAAAGAAGATTTAAAAAGAAATACCACCATGCTATTATTATGTCTAATGAAGTTAATAATTCCTTAACACTCAAAAATTTTCTTACTCTCCTACAAATGTCTTTTTAAAAAATTTTTTTTTATTTTAAAGATAGTAAAACCCAGCAAAACAAAACAGAACAAATCCAATCAAAACACAGCAGTGAAATTGGTATAGAATATCAAAGCAGGGTAATGGGAAAACAATAATGGCTACTATAGTATATCTTGTTATCTTCACAGTAGTTTTCCATTCCATCAGTTATAGCAAAATCAGACCAAAACAAAACAGAATAAAACCAATCAAAACAGAATATTGAATAAAGCCAAAAAATTCATAAGTATAAAACAAAACAGTGAGAACATTATTAGACTTTAAAAACAAGACAGAAAAGACGCCCCATATTTACCACATTGCATACCATTATCCTTCCTATACATACTCAGACTGTCAACCCATGCCTGTAAATTCAACCTAACAATACAATCCTTCAGGTGTTTTTTGTATCTCAATTGCTATCAGCTCAGGGTGACCTCCAAACCAGCTGGTGGCTTATGGGGTGAGAGGGTTTGGTGATTTTCAGCCTGCATGCCGGTAGGCTTACAGGAGGCACTGACTTTTTCTCTTCCTGGGTCCCGCATGGTCTGTGCAGCTTACCAGAAAGGCTGGCTAGTTGGATCCTTGATCGGCTCC
>RJWT010005628.1:0-30591 GCA_004365215.1 Cuniculus paca | reverse complement strand
TAACTTTTAGTAGCAGTGACTCCTGACTACGTGCTAGCACCATCAGCATGGGCAAGTAGAAATTAGACTCCAGTATGAATGTTGTGATTAATTGTGGACTTTTTCCCCTAAAATTATTTGCTTCAACAAGTAATCTGCCTGTTATTCCCAACAAGAGCTCTTTGAAAACTTTTATTTACAGTCTTCCTGATGAATATTCAGCACAATTTTCTAGTAAATCATCCATGTAGTGTGTATCTTGTGATTTTTAACACTGCAATTGTACTGAATTTTAAAAATCTGTTTATTTACTACCTTCACGGGAATAAAAATAAAATAAATAAAAATGAAAGCTGTTGATATCCTAATTCTTTTAAATTACTGATTTTTCTCCATCAATCTTTTTCCAGCCCATAATTTCCCTATCTTAGTATGCAGCACCAATTTCATCTGACTGATGGGGCCAAAAACCAAAAAGTCACTCTTGGTTCTTTTTGTTCTTTCAACAAATTTACTGATGTATAATCTATGTATAAAGAATTTCAGATATTTAATGTGCACAATTTGTTGAGATTGGGCATACACAAACACCTGTAAAGACATCTTCACAATTAAGGATGACTTATAAATATTCTAGATTTTACCTTTCATTCTCTTCTTTCCTCCTCCCTACAAACCTAATCCACTGAAAGTCCTCCACTGGTTAAGTCCAGCTCACTGCAAAGATAACTATTCTTCCCATCTCCACCTTAATTTAAGGCTTCCTCATTTCCCCCAGATTGACATCAGTCACCTCAGTGGTCTCTTGCTTCGATGTCACCTCCCTAATCTGCACAACAGCTAAGGTGACCATCATGTATGTATTTGCCATCTCATCCATATATATCATTTTTATGATATATCTATTCAAAGCTTTCCCTTAGTTTTGAAAAATAAATTCTATTTTCTTATTGTTTGGTTTTGATAGCTCTTTATGTATTCTGGATACAAATTTGTTATCAAACATGTTTTTCAAAGGAGTATTTTTCTCTTGGTCTGTGTCTTATCTTTTCAATTTCTTAGCTGTATCTTTAGAAGAACAGATATTTATAGATTTCAGGCAGTTCACTTCATCAATCTTGTCTAATATGGAACATCCTTTTATTACCATATTTAAGAAATTTTTGCATAATGTAGTTTAACAAGTTTTGCTCTGTGCTTTCTATTAGAAGCTTGAGAGTTCTCTTTTTCCTCTGGTTTTTATTTTCATAATTTTAAAAAATGATCATTATACTCAGTCAGATATATGCAATCATCTTGAGGTGTGGGTGTATGTATATAATATAGCTTGTTTATTTTTTTAATCCCTTTCCTCTTCTCACCCACCTCCCACTCTCCTCCTTTTATGCCCATTCCCAATTTTTATTCTTTTTAATATTATTGATGTTATCTCTATTATTATGTTACTATGTTTCTGTATGTAGAATGTCTTTATTTTATGTACTTCCCCTTCCTTCCCTCTTTCCCTTTGCTCTTGATTTCCTTGACCCCTTCTCATTTGCAAGAGATTCATTCCCTTGTCTCCTTCTGTCTACCCTTTATAATGCTCTTTGTACTTTGCCTTAAATGAGAGATACTATACGGTATTTAAACTTATGTGTCTGATTTATTTCACTCAACATTATATTTTCCAGGTGCAACCACTTCCCTATAAATGTTTTGAATCTGTCCCTCATTATGAGTAGCATTCCACTGTGTGTAGAGATACCACTGTCAGTTTTTTATTAAATGTGTTACTATATGTCTGTTGTAAATGAACTTTATCACCCTGAGAAAGATCCTTTTCATTTCAACTTTACTAAGAGTATTTATGGTGAACATGTCAAATTTTGTTACAGAATTTTTCTGCACTTATTCAAATGATTGTATGTTTCTTCTTTTTTATAACTAGTTTAAATTACACTGATTGATTTTTAATTTTGAACTATATTTCCATTCTTGGGGTAAATTCCCTCAGCCATGATGCATTAGCTTTCTGTATCTTACTGGATTCAATGTCCTAATATTTCACCAAGGATATTTGTTTCCATGATTATTTCAGATATTGTTCTCTAGTTATCTTAAATGTCTTCACTTTAATCTTAGGGTAATTCTGGCACTCTAAAATGTGTTGAGAAATGTCTCTTCCTTTTCTATTTTTTTGGAAAAGCTTATGGAAAAATGGTGTTATTTTTGCCTTAAATGTTTAGTGCAATTCTCCAGTAAAGCCATCTGGGTCTGAAAATATCTTTGTAGGAAGGATTTTTAGCCAGTTGAATTTATTTGATACATACATAACTATTCAGGTTGTTTACTTCTTAAGGGAGTTTAACTAACTGATAAAAATTATTTTTTTCATCTAATGTATTAAATTATCAATATAAAGATTTTTAATTTGTGTCTTTATTATACTTAAATATCTAAGATCTATATAGTGAAATTCCCTAGTTCAAAGTTCCTGATATTGAAAATTTATTTATTATCTTTTTTGTTTCTTCAGCACTTGAACTAGAATACGATAGATTTGGGTATTAAAAAAATAATGGGCTATACAGCAATTATTTTGTATATGGATATCAGTCTGTATTATGGTTGATACAATGTGTCAACTTGAGCAGTTTAGAAGTTTAACTGAGAGACTCAGCAGGAAGCCAGGGTTCTTATTTTGTAAATATCCTCATCCTGTGCAAAGGAGGGCAAGGAGATTTTGTGAGTGCTACACCCACCTTGAAGCGTGTGGGTGACCTGTGTACAACATAAGGGAGGAGAAGAGGCTTGGGCTTCCCCCTTTTGCTCTGGCTGCTGCTTTTAAGTGTTGCCTCAGTGCTGTGCCACCTTGCCTTGGAGCCAGCTGACTATAGACTGAAATCTCCACAGTGAACTAAATAAACCTTTCCTTCCTTCATTTTGGGTGTCAGGTCATCAATAATATTAAAAAGAATAAACACATACTAGGGTATACATAATAATAAATACAAACACATACTAGGTAGGATTTCTAGAGGACTACAGTTTTGTTGACCAGTGGACTACAAGTTTGCAAACTTTATGATCTTTAAAGAATAGCATTTGCTTTAATTGCTTTTCTCATTGCTTTCTTCTCAATTTTATAGATTTCTGATCTTGTCCTTTTTATTCCCTTCCTTCCTGCTTGATATAAGTACAATGTGGTATTCCTTTGTTATTTCATAAAGTTAAATTCTAGGTCATGGATTTAAGACCACTGTTTAATATAACACTTAATTCTGTAGATGTTTCCTCAAGTATTGCTTTAGCAGAACCCCACAAATTTTACTGTTTCATTTTCATTTGATTCAAAGTAATTTCTAATATCCTTTGTAACTTTTTTTTATTTAAGGTAAGGGCTCACTCTGTAGCTCATTCAGCCTTGAATTCACAATGCAGCCCAAGTTGGCCTTCAATTCTTGTTAATCCTGCCTCAGCCTCCCAAGTGCTGAGATTACAGGTGTGCTTCACCACATGCAGCTCCAATTTCTTATTTGACTCATGGGTCATTTAGAAGTGTGTATTTAATGTCCAGATTTTGGAAAGTTAACTAGGTATTTTTTATATCACTGAAAAATATAATTGTTTATAGTCAACATTGTATGATTAAATTATTTTGATTTTGTTAATACTTGTGACACAAAGCATAATTTATCTTTGTGAATATTTCATGCGCACCTGAAAACAGTATGTGTTTGAATGGAGTTTGAATGGAGGATGGAGTTTGAATGGAGTTTGAATGCAAGAGTTTGAATGGAGTTAAATGGAGTTGATATGTACTTGTAGAGTGTTCTGTAAATGTTAATTTGTGTACACTGGGGCATACTGCCACTGGAATCTGTATTGGTCAGTTTTCTCATCAATGGGACCACATACCTGACACTTGCTACTTAAGGGAAGAGGGGTTTATTTGGCTCACAGCTTCAGATCATTAGCTGACTAAAAGCCAGAAATGGCAGAGCAGAAGCATATGGTAGAGGAAACCAGCTCATCTCTTGGCAGCCAGGAGACAGAGAGAATGTAAGGGGCCAAAAAATACAATTGTCCAAGTCATGCCCCTAGTGACCTACCTCTTTGAAGCAGGTCCCAACTCCTACCAGCATGTTCAACTTATCAATGGATGAATCTACTGAAGAATATATCTCCTCATGATCTAATCATCTCCCAAACACCCAACCATGGAACATATGAGACCATAGAGGCATCTTCTAGATCTAAACCAAAACAACCTTGTACAGCCATGTTAATATTTTATTTATTATGTATACCCAAGAGATGAATTTTGGTTACAGCTATCAGTTTTTATTTCATATATTCTGAAGTCCTACTGTTAAATACATTTTTATTTATGAATGGTTTGCCCTTTGGTGAATCAACTCTTTTATGAAAGTACAAATATAATTCCTCTTTTATCCTCAATAATAGCTCATGTTCTTCAATCTATTTTGACATTATATAGCAAATTCTGCTTTCTTTTGATTAGTGTTTCCATGGCATTCATGCATTCATTTTTGTATCCTTGTATTTTACCATACTTAAAGTGTGTTTGTAAAAATCCGTACAACTTGGATTTGCTTTATAAATACAAAATTGATTTGCTATTTGTTCTTCAATTGATACTAGTATTTTAATTGAAATTTGAGAATTCTTATTTTTTTTGCAAAATTACTGATACACTTGGTTTAACATCTGTTATATGGCTATTATTTTTTGGAGATTAATAATAGTTAATATATTGCATATTGTTATCTCCAAAGTAGTTGCTCAGACTATCAGATATAGGCATGAAAAAGTGATCAAACAATGAAAGCACAAATCATTCTTTCTGATGAACTAACAAAGACTAGTAGTATAATTATCTATCATACATATGATGGATCTATCTCTATCTCTATCTCTATCCACATTGATTTCCACTATGGTTGTACCAGTCTACATTCCCACCAACAGTGAAAAACGCTTCCTTTTCCTCACATTCCTGCCAACACTTGTTATTTCTGGAGTGAGATGGAATCTCAGTGTTGTTTTATTTGCATTTCTCAATGACCAGTGATGTTGAACATTTCTTCATCTATTTATTTGCCAATTTTGTTTCTTAATCTAAGAAGTGCATACTCATCTCAGATGCCCATTTTTTGGATTGGGTCTTTGAATTTGGGGGGCCTGATTTTTTTCAATTGTTTATATGTTCTAGATAGAAGTCATTCATCTGAGGGACAGTTGGCTAAAATGTTTTTCCATTTTTGTGGGTAGGGCTGGGGATCTAGCTCAGTGGCCTAAGCACCTGCCTGGCAAGTGCAAGGTCATGAGTTCAATCCCCAGTGCTGCAAAAAAAAAAAAAAATTCAAGAAACAACACTTTTGTGGGTAATCTTTTCACTCTGTGACTTCTTTTGATGTGCAAAAACATTTTAATTAAATGAGATCCCAGTTGTTGATCCTTTGAAGTACTTCCCATTCAGTTTGGGTTTTGTTCATTAATTCTCTGCCTACCCCTATGTCTTAAAGATTTTTACCTAACTTTTCTTCCAGTAGATTCAGTGTTTCCATTTAGATTTGTTCATCCATTTTGACTTTAGTGCATGGTGATAGAAATGGGTCTAGTTTAAGTCTTAGTCATGTGGAAAGCCAATTTTCCCAGCACCATTTATTAAAGAGGCTACCTTTCTTTCAGTGAACATATTTGGCCCCTTTGCCAAAGACAAGGTAAATGAGTGTCTTTGCAGTTGTGTCTGCATCTTCTAATCTGTTTTATTGCCAGTACCATGCTGATTTTATCACAGTAGGTTTGTAGTAAAATTTCAAGTCAGGAATTGTAATGCATCCTTCCTTGCCTTTGCTGCCCAGGATTCCCTTTGCTACTCTAGATCTCTTCTGTTTCCAAATGAATTTTAGAAATGTTTTCTCTAGATCTGTGAGGTATGTTAGTGGTAGTTTCATCGGGATTGCATTAAATCTTTATAAAAGTTTTGGGAGTATGACCATTTTCACAATGTTGGCTCCTTCTATCACTGAGAAAAGGATATCATTCCATTTTCTGATATCCTCTTCAATCTTCTTTTCTAGAGTACTATAATTTTCAATATACAGATCTTTTACATCTTTTGCTAGATTGATTCCTAAGTATTTCATTTTTGGATGTTATTATGAAAGGTGTTGTTTCCCTAATTTCTCTCCTATTGAGTTTGTTGTCTGTGTACAGGAATGCTATTGATTTTTGAGTGTTGACTTTGTATCCAGCTATGCTGCTGAATTTGCTTGTTAACTCTAGTAGTCTTTTGGTGGAGTTTTCAGTGTCTTCTTTGTAGAGTATCATGTCATCTGCAAGTAATGGTAATTTAACTTATTCCTTTCTTATTCTTATTCTTTCTATTACTCTGCACTGTCTAGTTGTTCAGGATGATCTTTTCAAAACTATATTGAATAGGAGTGGTGATAGTGGACATCCTTGTCTTGTTCCTGATTTTAGAGTGTTTGTCCATTTAGTATGATGTTGGCTGTTAGTTTGTCACAGACAGCTTTTATGAGATTGAGATACAGTGCATCTACTTTGATTTTCTGTAGGGTTTTTATGATGAATGAGTGTTGGACTTTTTCAAAACTTTTGAAACAAAACTTTCTGCATTTATTGAGATGATCATGTGATTTTTGTCTTTGATTCTGTTGAAGTGTATTACATTTATTGATTTGCCTGTGTTGAATCAGCCTTGCATTCCTGGGTTGAGTCTCACTTGGTCATGGTGTATAATCTTCTTGATGATTTGCTACAGTCTGTTTGCTAGTATTCTATTGAGGATTTTTGTATCTATGTTCATTAGGGAGATTGGCCTCTAGTTCTATTTTTTGGTTGGGACTTTCTCTGATTTTGGTATCAGAGCAATACTTGCCTCCAGGAATGAGTTAGGGAGAATTGCTTTCCTTTCAATTTCATTAAAGAGTTTGAGGAGTATTGGCATTAAATCTTTTGTAAATTTCTTGTAGAATTCATCCATGAACCCATCAGGACCTGGACTTTTCTTTGTTGGAAAACTTTTAATTATGTTTTCAATTTCATTAACTGATATTGAGTTATTCAAAATGTTTATATGCTCTTGATTTAGTTTTTGAAATTCACACATTTCTAGGAATCCATTCATTTCTTCTGTGTTTTCCAGTTTATGTGAGTAAAGATTTTTGAAGTAAGTATTGATAATCTTTTGAATTTCCAAAGGATCTTAGTCATTTCACCTTTATCATTCCTCATTGAATGAATTTGAGTGTTTTCTTTCATTTTCTTGATAAAGTTGGCTCAAGGTTTATCAATTTTCTTTATTCTTTCAAAGAACCAACTCATTAATTAATTTCTTGTTTTCATTAATTCCTTGTTTTGCTTTCATAGCCTCAATTGCATTAATTTCTGCTCCGATCTTTATAAATTCTTCCCTTGCTCTAATATTTATAAATTCTTCCCTTCTATCACCTTAGGTTTGACTGGTTTTTGTTTTTCTAGAAGCTTGAGGCTAGCATTAGGTTGTTTATTTGAGCTCATTCTGTTTTCCTGATGTGAGAATTCACTGCTATATATTTCCCTCTTAGGACTGCTTTCATTTTGTCCTATATGTTCCAGTGTGTTTTATCTGCATTTTCATCTGATTGTAGATACTGTTTAATTTCTTCTTTAATTTCATTTGTGATCCATTGGTTGTTCAGGAGGGTGTTATTTAATTTCCATGTGTTTATGGAGTTTTTGTGGTTTCTTTTGTCATTAATTTCCAATTTCAATGCACTATGATCAGGCAATATGAATGGGATAATTTCAGTTCCTTTGCATTTACTTAAGCATGTTCTTTGGGCTAGTATATGGTCTATTTTAGAGAAACATTCCATTTTCACTGATAGGAAGGTGTATTCTGATGTTGGGTGGAACACTCTGTAAACATCCAGTAAGTATACTTGTTCATATGTTTTACTCAGTTCTGTTATTTCTTTGCTGATATTTTGCCTATTTGGTCAATCTATTTGTGACAATGGGGTATTAAGTTTTCCCATTACAATTGTGTTATTGCTTATTTGATTTTTCAGGTCTATTATATTTGTCTAATATAGTTGAGTGCTCCCATATTTGGTGCACATATATATTTATAATTGTTATCTCTTCCTCTTGAATTTTTGCTGTAACAAGTATGTAGTAATCTTTTTAACCTCTTTGGATCATCTTTGGTTTGATATTCAGTGTTTGCCAACAAAATAACCACCCTTTCTCTTTTCTGGTTTCCTGTTGCAGGGAATATTGTTTTCCATTCTTTGATTTTCAGTCTATGAGTTTTTTTGAGTTAAATGTTTTTCTTGTATACACCATATTGTTGGATCTTGTTTCTTGATCCATTCCACCAATCCGTTTCTTTTGGTGACTTGAGGCCACTTATATTGATGGTTTTAACTGATATGGATTGGCTTATCTTTGTTATGCTATTTTCCTGCTGTTGGTTCCCTGCTTTCCCCTTCTGTTTAATTGCCTGCCCTGCCTGGTGGTTTCTTTTTGTTGTTCTTGGAATTATGGTCATTTTTATCTGACTAGAATATCTTTCATTACTCTTTCTAGGATTGGTTTAGTGGACATGAATTTCTTTTTTTCTTTTATTTTATAGAGAATAAAACAACAAAACAGAGTAGAAGAAAACAAAGCAGATTAGAACAAAACAATGCAAGCAATACAGGACTTCAAAACAATACAACAAGGAATCACTGGCTACCATTGTGTCTCTTGTTTTCTTTGAAATAGTTGTTCATACCTTCCCACGCAACAAACTCAAACAAAACCAAATAGTATAATGCTAATCAAAATAAAAGAATGAAAGCACCACACCCTTCAAACCAGACAGTAAGGAATCACCCACAGCTACCATAATGTCTCTTGCTCTCTTCAAGATAGCTGTCCATATCTTTCCATATACTGCAATCTAATAATAAAGAATTGACTAAAACAGATCAAATCAAAGTATAGAAACATTATTGTATTTTGGAACATAATGATGATAAATCAGCAGTGGCTACCATAATGTCTCATCTTCTTTACAGTAGCTGTTCATACCATCACCTTTAGTATAATCAGTTCTTGTTAACTCTTTAGGAGTAGTTTTAAGCCTCTGTCAGCCTATACTTGTTCATCTGACCTCTGTGTTAGGAAGAATAACAAAACCAAACACAATAAAAACAAAAAAAGGCAAATAAATAATAGTAACAAAGAGTCCAAAACAATAAAAATACAGGCTTTCAGAACAAGGTGTAGCAACATTACAAAGGTTATTTTTTATTGATTTCTTCACATGAGTCAATCAGATTACCAGATACAAACATGCATAATTGGTCTAATCCTATGAATGTTGACTGTTCTGTTTCAAGAACTAATACACATAGGGGTATAATTATCTTAACTGTATATATATATACACACATTTATATCTTTTTTATTTTCCCTTCCTTCTTTCCTCCTTTTCCTTGAGTTGTTTTTTCCCTTTTGAACAGTTTCTTACCCTTTCACAATATTTATTGCAGATTTTGCATTGTATTTACTCTCAGTTTCTTACACTAGGGAGACAATATGGTGTTTACACGTGTGGGTTTCATTTACTTCACTTATGAGTATGGTCTCAAGTTGAATCCATTTACCTATAAAAGCCTGTATGTGATCCTTCCTTACAGATGAGTAGCACTCCACTGTATGAAAGTACCAAATCTTTTTTATCCATTCTTCATTTGATGGGCATTTGGGTTGTTTCAAAGATTTGGCTATTACAAATTGTGCTGTTACAAACATGGGTGCACATATATCACCAGGGTATGATGTTTTTAATTCTTCAGGGAATATGCCCAGAAGTGGAATAGCTGGGTCAAATGGGACTTCCAATTCCAGCTTTTTGAGGAAACTCTGAGCTGATTTACACAGTGGTTGCACAAGTCTGCACTCCCACCAACAGTGGAGAAGGGTTCCTTTTTCCCCACAGTCTCTCCAGCATTTGTTATTGGTTGTTTTATTGATCTTGGCCATTCTTTCTGGAGTGAGATGGAATCTCAGTGTTGTTTTAATTTGCATTTCTCTAATGACCAATGATGGTGAACATTTTTTCATGTATTTATTTGCTTTTTATATTTCTTCATCTGAGAAGTGTGTTTTCATCTCAGATGCCCATTTTTGGATTGGGTCTTTGAATTTCAAGAGCCTGATTTTTTTTTTAGTTCTTTATATGTTCTAGATAGAAGTCCTTTGTCTGAGTGACAGTTGACTAAGATTTTTTTTCCAATTTGTGGGTTTTCTTTTCACTCTGTTGGAGATTTCTTTTGACATGCAAAAATTTTTTAATAAAACAAGATCCCAGTTGTTGATTCTGGGAAGTATTTCCAGTGCAGTTTGATTTTTGTTCATGAACTCTCTGCCTACCCCTATGTCTTCAAGATTTCTACCTACTTTGTCTTCCAACAGATTTAATGTTTCTATTTTAATATTTAGATCTTTGACCCATTTTGACTTTAGTTTAATGCATGGTGATAGGCTTGGGTCTAGTTTTATTTTTCAGCATATAGAAAGCCAGTTTTTCCAGCACCACTTGTTGAAGAGGCTATCTTTCTTCTAGTGAACATGTTTGGCCCCTTTGTCAAAGATAAGGTGATTGAGTGTGTTTGTACTTGGGGTTGTATCTTTCTAACCTATTCCATTGATCTTCAGGTCTGTTTTGATTCCAGTACCATGCTGATTTTATCACAGTAGCTTTGTAGTATAATTTCAAGTCAGGGATTATGATGCCTCCTGCCTTGCCTTTGTTGCCCAGAATTTCCTTTGCTATTCTAGGTCTCTTCTGGTTCAGATGAATTTTAAGAATGAGTTCTCTAAGAATGATCTGTCAGGTGGGCTAATGGTATTTTCATTGTAATTGCATTAAATCTGCACAATGATTTTGGAAGAATGGCCATTTTCACAATGTTGTTCTTCCTATCCATGAACAAGGAATCTCTTTCCATTTTTGGAGATCATCTTTGATTTCTTTTTTTAGGGTATTGTAATTTTCACTGAATAAATCTTTTACTTCCTTTGTTAGATTGACTCCTAAGTACTTCATTTTTTTGGATGCTATTGTGAAGGGTGTGGATTTGTCTATCTCTCTCTCAGTGATTTTGTTGTTTGTGTACAGGAATGCTATAGAGTTTTGAGTGTTGACTTTGTGTCCAGCTACCTTGCTGAATTTGGTCATTACATCTAGAAGTCTTTCAATGGAGATTTGGGGGTCTTCTTTGAAAAGTATCATGGTGGACATGAATTTCTTTAGTTGTTCTTTTCATGGAAGGAACTTATTTCTCCATTAATTTTGAAAAAGAGTGTTGTAGGGTACATCAATGTGGTTTGGAAGTTGTTTTCTTCCAGGAGTTGAACTACTTCACTCCAAGCTTTTCTTGACTTGATGGTTTGTGTTGAGAAGTCTGCCATAATTCTGATGGATTTTCCTTTATAGGTGATCTGTTACTTTTCTCTAACTAATTTTAATAATCTGCTCTTGTGCTGAGTTTCTGCGATCTTGATTATTATATGTCTTGGTGTAGATTTATTTCAGCTATGACTCTTCAGAGCCTATATGCCTCACATAGCTGTATGTCAATTTCTGTTCCCATCCTTGGGAACTTTTCTGCTATTACTTCTCCAAATAGTTTTTTAATATCATTTGTGTTGACTCTTGCTTTTTCTTTGACACTTATCAGTCTTATATTGTTTTTCTTTGCATTGTCTTGCAGCTGTTGCATTGTTATTTCTTGACCTCTTGTTATTTTTAAGTGATGTTTTCTTTCATGATTGCTAACTGTGATACTGTCTTCATGGTCTAAAAATCTACTTTCATTTTCATTCAATGGTTTTGCTGGATTTCAGTGGAAATTTTAATGCCCTGGATATTTCTTTTAATCTATTTCATGCATTCTGTTTCTTTCCTACATTCCTGTAATTTTTATCATTGTCTTCTCTGGCTACGCTGAACAATTCATTCATTAAAGTAGTCATTTCTTCTTTTACTTGAGAGACTATTTCTGATCTAATTTCCTCTATAGTCTCATGGATTTGTTTCTTTACTTCACTTACTAACTTTTCAGAAATTTTAGTTGTGTGTCTTTAAGTGTCTTCTATGTTGATGCCTCCTGTACTTGTTCTGGCTAGGCTGGAGGTCAGAGACTGCATTTTGCATTTTTGTCTTGTCTTTTTCATCTCTTGGCTCACATTTTGGTCTTTTCAATATCACTAGTCTCACATGTCCATAGTGTGCATCTTAGTCAGTGTCTTACTGTGTGTCTGGTATTCACCCAGTTGCTGGGTTCCACAGTGTAGGGAAGGGGCCAGTCACCTGAATTCCTCCTGCAGAGCCAGTTGGAGTACTTATTTCAGCCAACCCTTAGCTTATACTGTTACTGTTGTTTCAGACTTTTCTATGCCATCAGACCCACCTGTCCATAATGTACACCCTGACTGGAGCCCTACTGTGTCACTGAGGGTCTTGCAGTCCCACCTGGTTTTCTCTGGCTGGGATGGCCTCACCAGCACTCTTGCTGACCCAGGATCCTTCAGGTGTATGGAGGGCTCACCTGCACCCTCACTGGTCCACTGAGGTCCTCCAGGTTGGGAGGATGGCTCACTTAGCCTCTTGCTAGCCTACAGAGGTCCTTCGAGTTGGGGCGGTAGGTTATCAAGGCTCCTGCTAGCCTGCCAAGGTCCTCTGGGTGGCAGGAAGACTCACCTAGATTCTCCCATATGGCCATTTTTAAAACTTTGGTCCCAGGAGGTGGGATGTAGTTCAGTGGTAGAGCACTTGCCTAGCATGCACAAGGCCTGGAATTTAATCCACAACACCACCAAAAAAAAATTGTTCTATTTCTTGATTCTTTTGTTTACTTGTCTGCCAGCTTGAAGAGCTATTAGTTACAAGAGCTCTTTGCTTTGCATAGTTGTATGGATATATCAAAATGACCACATACACCAAAACTAAGCAAAATGTTATTAAAAATCAATGTGATACTCTAAAGTTGTTTCCAGACCCTGACATTTTTCAAAACATTAAACATTCCTACTGTCTGTTATACAAAAGTTTAAATACTAAACTAATATTTTTTAGTATACTGTGGAAATGTTGAAAGCTAAATATTCCTGTGAAATACTTATCATGAAGAGTTTGAATAGTGCTTGTTTTGTGGTGAAACTTAGGAATGGAGCATCTTGCCTGAATTGGTAAACTGTAATTGTCTTGAAAGTTTGGATCAGTTTTTACCGTGTTGTTCCTCTGTTTTCAATGTTATGAGATACTTCAAGAGTTCCTGTAATGTGCAGTCTTTGCAATTGGGGCTTCTTATGAGCGTCTTCCTCTCCTTCTCCACAACTCTTCCCTCATTCAAATCAATGTAAGTTCATCTTCACTAAGTCAGCCTGCATGTGTAGCATTTCTTGGATAATAGCAATGTCTGTGTCATGGTCAGTTTTTCCATAACTTCATTTTTGGGGTTTAAATTTCACTTACAATATCATCACCTTTTAATTCTTTGCTGCATTTCCATCTTTGTTGACCAATACTTTTTCAATTATCCATTTACTCCTCAGATCCTGTGCAGGATCTCAATAAAAATGTCCATTGACCATGCTTAGATAGATTTGAAAGAAGTTATGTGCTTAGTCACGGATCAAGATATGCTACTGTCATTTTTCACATAATGATTGATGGACTTAAGAGACGGCAGTGAAAACTTGATGCAATTACTCGCAGTGATTACTCAATGGTAACTGAAATTTGACATATTTTAAGGTGTGAGCTAGACTACTGAGACTGAAATTTGGGGTTTAAACTATGATAACTGAAATCTATGCATACTAGAAAATGTAACACAAAGAACATCTAGATTTTATTCCATTTTGTTTCTATTATTGCAAATCATTTTTACTTCTTTTTCAATTTTTCCTTTATTTTTCATAGGGTTAAAAATAGATTTTTTTTTTCACGGCACTAGGGATTGAACTCATGACCTTTCCAGACAAGCGCTTAGGCCACTGAGCTAAATCCCTAGCCCCTAAAATAGATATTTTTAAATCACAGCTTACCTTCAAATAATATTTCTTCACCTCTCCACCAAAACAAGACTTTTGTAACAATATACTTCCAATTGTTCTATTTTTTGATATTGCTATCATACATCATATATATATATATATATATATATATATATATATATATAAAACAGACCCCAAAATAGTTACTGTTTTTTATTGTGAAAATCAAGTAACCTTCAGAGAAATTCAAATTCTTAAAACTAGCCTTTTATATGTATCTATTTGGAGCATTTCCTGACTTTACTATACTTAATAGAGATTTAAATTTCTGCCTGGAATCATATTTTTTCAATGAAAAAGCTCCTTTAATACTAACTGTACCACACATATGTTGACACTAAATTCTTTAAATGTTTCTGTTCATTTTTTGAATAAAGTATCTCAAGTTTTGAAATATATTTGTGCTGGGTATAAAAAGGTAGGTGGACAGTTTTCCTCTTGCAGAAATTTAAAGATGTCACTACATATTTTCTGCTAGCTTGCATTGTTTCTACATAGAAATGTGCTACAAATCTTTTTCATTCTTCTGCATGTAATGTGTCTTTTTTCATTGGCTTTCTTCAAGAGTTTCTCTTCATCTTTGACTTTCAGCAATTTGTGTAATATGTCTTAGTGCTTATTTTTCTGTTTTTTTTCTTAGAAGTGTTCTGCATTCCTTATATCTGTTTTTTTATAGACTTTATTATTTTTAGAAAATGCTTTATCTTTATATGTTCACATATTTCTTGGTTCCAGTTTTTTTTTCTATTTTCTATTTCTGGGAAACAATTACACATACTTTACATAAATTAATGTTTCCATAGAGCACTTGGATGCTATCATATATTTTCTGTCTGTACCATTGATTTGATAATTTCTAATGATTCATCCTCAAGTTGATTAAATATTTTCTTGGTTTATGAGCCCACTCAAATAAATATTTATCTCTGACATAATATTTTAAGCATTATTTTTAGCATTTCTATTTGTCTTATTTTTATGGTTGCCATTGCTCTGCTGAAATTACCCATCTGTTCATGCATAATGTGCATGTTTTACACTAAATCATTTAACATATTAATCATAGATATTTTAAGTCCTTGTGTGGTTGTGTTGATTGCATTGTCTCTTTAAAACAGTTTTGCTTCAACTGAATCTGGGTATTTCTTACTATTTCACTGAGTTACAGATATCTCACACAGAATAGCAGAAACTGATATAAATAAGATTTCTACCTAGAAATGAGCATGCTTTTTCTTAGGAATTGAGTATGGGAGATATAGTCAGTTTAGAAGTTGAGTTAGGGTTGAATTTTCTTGTTATTTTGTTTCTTTCAATGTGCTGAAGACTTTAAATTCCTCTATCAAAGCCTTTTTCTGACAGGGATAGCCTAAGCAGCAGAATATTTTTCTCAGTGCTTATTCTCCACTCTCACCTTCAGCCCAACGTACTTCTGTACCAAAGACAATGTAGATCTCTTTCACCTTCCTCTGACTATATAAAGTTTTCCTTGCTACATTCGTTTGTAAGGCTAATACTATTAATTAAAGGGGGCCTATTTTGTTAGAGCCCCCCTTAATCAGGCCAGGTCTATGCCTGAACTTTGAAGTTTTTCATCACTTCCCCCAGTGTCTCCATTCTAGGTAGCAAATTCTACCTTGCTCATCTTGTGTGGAAGAGTTCAGTCCCTTCACCCAGTGGCAGGAAACCTGTGTATCTTTATAAGATCTGGGTTGAGAATAGCTCAGCATCCTTCCTTCAGGGATAGATGATTTTTCCCTTCATATTTCCTCCAGTAACAGTGGGGAGAGCATGTGCTCTGGATGACAGTATTGCTCCTCTTCTGTCTCTCTGGCTCAAAGCCTTTTGCTTCTTATTCTGAATAGATCTGAGCAGGGACATTATACTCTATGCTTTTCCACCAGAGGCAGCCAATGCTTTCCTCTGAGTCAGAATGATTTTTGGGTGTTCTCTGCAGTTTTCTGACATGCCTCTGAGCTTAATGTACCTGGAAAGGGTCTGCAGAAGCAGAACATGGGAGTGGATGCAAATTTGCCTGTGTCTGTAGTTTCCAGGGATGCTTTCCTGATATGCAATCCACAGGTGGCCAGAAGCAGTTCATTTACACTTCAGTTCATGTCTTCCTCCACTTACGAGGAAAGGATTGTCTTCCATCATTGCTTCTGTATCTCATTTCTTCTTGGATAATGGAGTAAAGTTTTTCCATGACTTTTAGTTCACTTGAGTACTTTGTGACCTTAGCAATATGATATGTTCTGACTAAGTGGTAATACTGTAGTTTATCTAACTTTTCTTGATGTTAGTTGGAAATGTCTACATCCAAAACTTTTTGTGTTTCATCTTATGTTTTATAACACAATGTCTAGCCTTAAGAAAAGAATTATTTATGATAAGATACTAGGGAAAATGTCCTCTCTGTCAGCTACTTTATACACATGACTTAGTCTGTCTTATGAAGTATAGATAGTAGAGGAGCAAAAGTAAAAGGGTATCTTTTTTCAAAGGTTCAGCAGTGAGATGCTGCTGGCATGCACTAGGGTGAAAGTGGTGGTGGTGATAAGAAATATTTGAATTTGGCCACTCTTTTCAGGGAGTACTCGCTTATTGATGGACAGGATGTTTGTGTAAGAAAAATAAGTGATCCAAGTCTCCCTTAAATCTTTGAACAGAGCCACTGGGTACATAAGCTGTAAATAGAGTATAAATACTGGTTTATTTCAGATGAAAAATGAATTTTCTGTACACACACATTTGCATGCATGACATCTTGTTCAGTTTGGCTGAAACTATATAAAACAGGGGAAAAAAATCAGAAAAGAGGACACGTATAACACACAGGGGAGTCATTGTCAACACTTTACCAAGTCATAGCCTTAGCTTAACTAAGAGCTCTTGTGTTGTGAAGAAAAAGAATGCTAAATAAACTCAAAAGTGATTTATGGAGAACATTTGTCTAAACTTTGTTTTTTATTAAACACCAGCTGATTTAGAACTGTACATATTATAAATTGTTTTCATTTATTCTTGTGCATCCCTTCACATTTGCATAAAAGACTCTTTTCTGTTGCATCTCATTTTTTATAATATAATGTCTGGTCTTAAAAAAAGAATCATGTGCATAATAACAGTGAAGAAAAAAGAATAAAAGATGAGAGAGGGGATATAAATGACTTTAACAAGTGCACTATTAATACTTAGCATCATTTTAGCTTATACTGGAGGCACTCACAGATCTCACATCCTTTGAAACATTACTCAAGAAGGTTGTGAACTCAGAGGAGGGAAGTGGGGGCAGATTTAGGGAAGCTAGTGGCTCCTGACTTGAAATTCACCATTTAGTAGGGAAGGATATTAGTTTAAGGTTTCCATGCCTCTCTACTTTACTCTTAGTGGTACTATCCCTTTTACAGTCACCATCATGACAGAGATCATTGATGAAGGAGAAAAAAGGAGATGGAAATATCACTGGACTTGATTAAAAGAGATTTTGTTGTTAAATGGTTGGGATGTAGAGAGAGGGGAACAAATCACAGGCTCAGTCTTAAGTCACAGGAAAAGCAACCTGTATCAAGGCTCTAGGAAGCCAACAGTGACCCTACGTGCATCCTTCTGCTTGGGTTAATCATGTTAATCACACCTGAATATGCAGACACTCTAAGAATTTACATAGCCCCCCAGGAATTTAGTAGCATAGCAATTCCCACTCACTTATTACATTAATATTTATTACGTAGGCTGCACTGGAGACAAAGACATATTAAGATGAAATTTTACCACAAAATTCAGATGAGTGCTAATGAACAGTTTTCAAATATCAGGTTGAATTTGGCTCTGAGCCTCCTTGCTCAGGCTTTCGAAGGAACCCCAAAGGTGAAGCCTCTCCTTATCCTAGATTTTTCTTTGTGTTCCCTGCCTTCCAGTCAAGCTGCTCAGTGTGGTTGGCTTGAGATCCAGGCCCATAGGGAAGGTTCTACATGGCTAGTAATGCTCTGCAGAAGTTGGAAGATCTGTCTGCCTCCTCAGGCAGATGACACAGCCACCCTGCTCTACCAACTCTCTTGGGAAAAAAGCAGGTGTCCTGCTTTTTTCTCACCTTCAAAGCCTCCAACTTAGCATCCTCTCTGTTCTCTGTGCTTGGTGTTTACTCTCATCTAAATCTGTTTCCTCAGTCACTTCTTCCCAGAGTTACCCTCTCTGAGTCCTTATTTGGTTTCTATAACAAAAACTACAGAGGGAATTTCTTTTCTGCCACTTAGGCTTCCTTCCAGTTCTTGGTCACTGAGTGCTGAGTGAGGAAAGACTCACTCAGTTGGAATTGCTCTAGTAAATATGGGGATGGAGGTCATCTCAAGAACAGGGAATGGTGCATGTTAACTGGCAGAAACGTGAGGAGGCATGTTGCAGTATGGGGACCAGTCAGGGAATAGAATTAAACAGGTAGTACATTTTAGACTGGACTTTAGATATGGCTGCATAAAGAGAAGTCACTCATGATACCAAATTCAAAGTTATTTGTAGTCTGGCATATTTTTTTAAAATTAGACATTATTATTTCTTATGCAGAGGTCAAAATAATAAGGAAGAATACAGTGCAAATTTAAAGAATTTTTCCTTGAAAACTTGAGCTCTGGGAATGATACAAGACTTCATTTCTTGCTTTACCTCCATGGTTAAATCTCTCCCTTTTCTGACCTGTAAGAAGAGAGTGTTCAAGCATTTGTCGTTATTGTCCAAAGTTTCTCTCTGGTAACATCAAGCACTGTAGTAACTGAAACCTGCCTATCTCCAATAATCCCAATGACCTTGTGAATTAGACATTTCTGTGCTCTGTTTGAGGGGTACATCATGACTCACAGACACTCAGAAATGTGCCCAGCTATTATGCTAAAACCACCTGCCATCCCAGCCTCTCCATCTCACTGATATCTACTGGAGGTGAATAGTGCAGTGTACGTATTTTCCATTCTAAAGTATGATCATTAGCATCCTGAAGTCAGAGCCATGGGGCCATCAGATTATTTGTCTTAGGCTTGCGAGAGAGAATTTGCAAGATTGTGATATAATGCAAGCCTCGGGTCTACCTTCCATTTCTCTAGTGATTAGTGGCATTGCATGACCATAGTGTTTCATACTCAAAATCTCTACTTCAGAAGCAGGATTAATTTTAGGGGACTATGTGAGAATGAGCACCCATAATGACCTGTGTCTGTGAAAGATGACTTTGAACTCAATGTATTAATAGAATTCACAATAAGATATGACTGCACCATGAGCTCAGCAGGAGCAAGGCACTTTATAAATGGAAGACAACATTATTTTTATAATAATTGAATGCTGCTCATGTTCCAACTCTCATGACATTTTATCCTACCCTGTTTTTCAAATTGTGTGGGTGGTGATTTGCCTAGGTGATATGTTTCACGTCATTTGTGTATATAGACAATGTTCTTTGCAGTTAATGTTGTAAATTACTGCACAGTGGAATGGGAAGGTTTTAGTACCCTTTTTCTACTTGGACTTACAAGGTTTGGCTGTGTATCATCTTTTTTGGTTGTTTCTCAAGGATCCTGAAAGAGAATATAAAATAATAAGCCCTTTGCAATTACACATTCAATCTATTGATTTGTACATTTTTTTTCTTAGGTTAGATTGCAGATATTTATCTAGAAACAGACACACAGATATTTATGGTGAATTATGTTAGAGGAAAACATACTATAATTTGAATTGGATTTTCCATGGATACAATAAGTACTTGGAATTATATTATTGGTCAGTGGGCAGAATACCCAAATCTGCTTTGTTATTTTATAGGAAAAATGACATCCAGCATTTTATTTAATAAACTGAAAGTTATTTTTTAATTTCTATGAAGTTGAATAAAATGCTTCAAGGTACACCAGGAGAATATTTGTTATCTTATACTCATGACAAACAAGAAGAGAAGAGGCACTTGCACTAGGCTCACAGGATTTCTTCTGGAAGATCATGCTTGCCAGGAGACAGCTGAAGGGCCCATAGCCTCATCCTATGACTTGGCAAACAATCAGTCATGAGAGTATTTCTTTCAGTGCCATCTGCTTGAGTGACACACAGGTTTTGGAGAGAATGGTTTTCTTAGTAAGAATTTGAAGCAAAGAACTGAATTCTATGAAGTATGCATTTCTCATCTCTTCAGTGATTTGACTTCTAATTTGCTGGTGACAGAGAAAAATTCAAGGTGATTTTTCTCCCTACATAGTTAATGAAGTTGTTTGTGCTCTCTGGTCCTTAAGTGTGGACTTTGAAGCAGAAAATTGCCATTAGCGATGTTACTTTGAGCATTGTTTTTTAAATTCTTATGGGCTCAATTTCCTCATCTGGAAAGTGGGGATAAAAAAGCCAGGGAAGTGTACGATCATCAAGAATTGAGGTTGTCTCTCTCGTGCCTCTCAGTGCTTTCTGCTAGTAAAGGGCTTGTCTGCTTATGGCCATCACTCTGCTCTCAGGCACCAGGATAAGGGAAAGGGGAGAAGGTTGTCTACTTCCCTTTAGAGGAACGGGCTGGAGGTTACATATATAATTTACTTCCTTTAACAACTACTCATATTGCCACTCTCAACTGCAAGGTACATAAATATATGTTTAAAATGGGAAGCTTCTATTTTATAAGAAAGTCAGAATCTACATTGTCTCTAGATTTCTGGCAAAATCCTACAACTTTCTTCCTAGGGACCTAAGATCCCATATTGAGGTGTACCGAGCTGCTATATTCAGAAGACAACTCGTCTGTATGAGACAAACAAAAACACCAAAGCTCACCGATACACAGACCTTGCCCGTGAAGAAGAGATCCTAATTCATCTATTTCAATTAATGGCATGATTTATCTTCCAATCACCAGCCTGGTCTCCTTGGACTTTTCCCTCTCCCTCGCTGCCAAAATCCAATAAGTTTCTTTGTCTCCTTTAATGTCTCTTACATACATTTCCTCTTTTCCACTCACACTACCACCCTAATTTAGGACTAATTACATACCACCCAGACAATTGCAATTACAGCCAAATTGGTCTTCCTTCCCCTAGTTTCTTCACTTTCCAATTCATTCTGCAGTACAACTGCCAAGTTAATCTTCCCTGAACACAGCTCTGCTCATCTCTTCCCTGCTCAGAACTCTTCAATAGCTCCCCACTGCCTATTTTGCAAAATCCCAGTACCTCTATCAAGGTGCCCAGTGCACTCTGGGTGGATCTTACCTTTATGGTTTTACTTACCTGTTACCCACGTATCTCATGATACACAAATTACTTCATATTTTCTAACCTCTCTCCACCTTCTGCAAGGATCAATTTGGTAATTCTGCACTATATCATCCTCTTTCCATGACTTGAAACCTTTCTCATTCTTTGGAGCTGAGTATTAATACCTTGACTGGAGACTGTTTAATGTAGAAAAGGGAAAGTCCACTCCCAAGATTTTGTTTTGTGATTTAGTGCACTGCTTTATTGTAGAACGCTTTACATGCATATACTTTTAATAAAATAATTCATATGTGCAAAGCTCTATTGGACATCATAAGGTGAATACAACCTGATTGTCACACAAATGAGAGTGTGAAGTCTCCAGAAGCTCCCTTATACAACTCTTGTTACAACCTTTCTCTCTCTATATCTGTTTGGAGAATAATCATTATTCTAATTTCTGGTCCTGTGTGTTAAATAAAGCAAAACAGCACCATTCTTTTTCTTTTTCATATCATTTTATTTTTCAATAGTACATATTTGAAGTATACAGTGTTTACATTCAGCTTAGGGGCTTCATACATATGCATATCACACCTTGATCATATTTTTCTCCTGCACCCTCTCAACCTCCTGTTTCCACTCTTTTTCAAATCCCCTTTTCATCTTTGGAGAGTCTCCCTCCCCATTTCCTAGCAAGGCTCTTTAGTTTGTTCTTTAAATTATTTTTGTTGTGAGTCTCTCAGGCAGACCATGTGATATTTAACCTTTCCTGACTGACCTATTTCACTTATCGGTATGGTCTCGAGATCCATCTATTTGGTTACTAATGACTCAAATTTATCTTTCTTTATTGCTACATAATATTCCATTGTGTATATATGTTTATTCCTTTATTTATTGATGGGCATATAGACCATTTCAATGATTTAGCTATTGTAAGTTGTGCTGCTATAAACATGTGTATTTATGGGTTACTTTGGTAGGACGGTTGTAATTCTTCCAGGAAAATACCCAGGAGATACATAACTGGATCCAATGGAATTCCTATTTTTAGATATTTGAGAAATATCCATAATCATTTCTGAAGTTGTTACACCAATTTACATTCTCATCAATAATGCAGAAAGGTTCATTTTGCCACACAACTTCACCAGCATTTGTTAGTGAGCCCATGGTAATGGCTATTCTTACCAGAGCAAGACGGAATCTAAGTGTTCTTTTGATTTGCATTTTTCTAGTGGCTCAAGATGCAGAGAATATTTTCACATATTTATTGGTCGTATGTGGTTTTTATTTTTCTTTGAAATGTCTATTCATTAACATTGCCCCTTTTTATTGGGTATTTCATTTTTGGTGGTCTATATTTTTCAGTTCTTTATATATTCTAGATAGTAGTGCCTTGTCCAAGGAGTAGCTAGTAAAAAATTTCTCCCTTTCTATAGGTTATCTATTCACTCTGTTGGTTGTTTCCTTTGCTGTGTAGAAACTTTCTAATTTAATGTAATACCGTTTGTTGAAACTTGGTCTTGTTTCTTGTGTAATTGAGAATTCTGTGCTTATGCATATTTCTTCAAGAGTTTTACCATTTTTTTCTTACAGTTGATTCCATGTTTCTTTTTTAAAAAATATTATTAGTATATATTTGAAATATGTAGTGATTACATTCATCATGGGGAGTTGAAACTTGTACAAAATAATTCATTTTCCTTACCCATTTTCTCTCTTCCTACCTCTCTCCCTCTGTCTCTTTATCCCTTGCTCATTTGCAAAATATCTGTCTCCCAGTTTGCCATTATCTACCTTTTATTTTGCTCTTAAGTAATTTGGGTTTCTCATAAAAGAGAAATTATATGATATTTAGGCTTGCATGTCTGATTTATTTCACTTATCATTATGGTCTCAAAGCACACCCATTTTCCTACAAGTGACTAAAATATACAGGTCTTTGATCTATTTTACAAGAGGTGAGAGAGATGCATCAAGATTGATTCTTCTATATATGGATAACTAGCTTTCTAATACCACTTGTTGAAAATACTACATTTCTCCAGCATACATTAATGAGCTTTTTGTCAAATTCCAACAGCCCATTTTCTGGGTTCCTTTTCCTGGTAGGTACATAGAAATATTGGGAGCCTATTCCAGCAGCCTGCTTTCCACCATGGTGGTGCTTTATCCCTGAAAGTGTTAGAACCTCTCCCAAAATGGCATGTTTGCAGAATCTGAGGTTAAAAGGGTGACATGATCCAGGGTGGACCCAGCTTCCTTTTCTAATCCCCCTGAAACTGAATTTGATCTGTGGGCTTCTTCAGATTGCCTTTTAATATTGGCTTTCTTTAGCTCCTTTATTTCTGGGTTCCTGCACTTCCTGGAGCACATCTTTCAAGTTTCCCTCATATACTGCCACCTCTAGTTGTCCATGGTGGAAAAAATAAACTACAATGATTATTCTTTTCTATTATCTTTATGATTGAACATTTTATTTTTCAGTTTCACCAGTATTATTACATAGCATTTTAGATCATTCATTCTTTATGAGATACTGTAGTGGGATAACTGGATATTCCACAATTTTTTCCACTCTACTGTTGAAGAGTGCTTGCACAGATTCCAATGCACTTGCTGCAAATAGTGCTGTGGTGGACATTCTGACTTGGTGAACACAGCTATGCATTCCCTACTTTCTACTTTACTTGATAATGAAGAACAATTTTTCAGGGTGGTCTTAGCAATAGATACTTCTTCCAGTAGTGAGCAAGAGATGATCATATCAGTACTTTAATTGTACTCTTTTTCTGTCAACAATATTTTCTGAATTTTTAATTTCAACCATTCTAAAACCAGGTATTTAACATATTTTAGTTTTAATTTACAGTCTCTTTATGGCTGATACAGTTGAACATTTCTTCCTAGGTTTATTGGCCATTCAAATATCCTCTTTTGTAAACTATTTATTCACATATTTTTCCCATTTTTTCTATTGGGGTTTCTTTATTATAATTATTTAGTTACAAGAATTTTTGATGTGTCCTGGCCATAAGTTCTTTGTTGGTTATATGCTTTTTCAATTTTTACACACCTTTTAAAAATATTTAAACTCAATAAGGGGAGGAAAAATGTATTTTAACCATTCTACACACTTGCACTGTCTGGCAGAGTGCTTAGCATATAGTAGGTTTTCAATAAACGTTTACAAAAGAGAATAAATGATTTATGACTACCTGATTATAGATAGTAAACAAATATCTTCTTTCATTTTTATAAACCTCATCTCATGTGTTCATGAATAGCTGAATAGTCCCAAGAAAACAGAAGCACATCACTGTGTATGAGGTTCTCTGGGGGAGTGCTTACATGATAGTATCCAAATGAGATCCAGTGGGATGGTTCTTTAATATTGTTGATGTAAAGACTTTCGAAATACCTCATTTACACTTGGGAAAAAAAGCTAGGTTTTTCAGCCCATGAATAACTCTAAAAGTAGGATTTTAAAAATGCAAAGTACCCATATGCTCATCTCGTACTGAGAAATGGTCTCATGAGTAATTAAAAACAGTTACAAAAGCAGTGGAGTTGTAACAATTGAAATATCACATACATATGTGTGCACCAAATCAGAAAACCATGTAATACTCAGCCACTGAATATTTTTGCAACTGTGGGGCTTGTGACACAGAATGAGTGTCCTCATTTAATGCTTACTTCTGAGAGCTCAATCACACCTCAGAGATTCCACTGGTTTTTTTCTTTCTTGCTTCTGTTTTTAAGTTGTGTGCTTTGCTTCAGTTGAAAGACTTTAGGCTAGTGATTGTACTTTATGTGTTTTACTGCTGCTTGTGCTCAACAACCCAATAATAATAATGAAATCAGTATATTTATGCTGTAGCATTTCTCTTTTCTTATGCAGGTGTGTAAGTGATTACAAGCTTTCTCTTTTTTTCTTTTGATTTTTCAATCATTACATTTAAAATAGAAATGTATAATGTGTAGGTTGATTTCTGAATCAGGTGGATTTAATTCTTCCACCCTATTCTGCAAGTGAATTTCCAGCTAAATTAGCAGTTTGGAGACAGGAGCTATAGAAGAGAGGCAGAGATCTGATTACAACAACTTTGAGAAAAAATATAAAGGTCTCACAACGCTAAGAGCTACATATTATGATAGAAAATCACAAATCTATGTTCTAGAAGAGGTATTAAGTTTTTTCTCCATAAGGGTCAAAAAAGTTTTTTTGTTTTGGATTTGTGTGCTATATACTCTGTTATGACTACTCAGTTCTGTTGTTACGGTATTTGAGAAAACGGTCATACGCAATCCATGAATTAATGAGTGTGTCTGTACTAACAAAACTTTTTAAGAATAGATAGACAACCCTGTTTGACTTTCTGACTGTACTTTGATAACTTCTGATATAGAATGTGTGGATTTTTTCTGCTACTAATGTAGTTTATAAATAACTTCCTTATACATGCTTTACAAAGTGAGGGTAATGATAGTTTTCTACCTTCTTATAGGTTGTAAGGATATGCAGAGACACTGGGAAAAGCCCTTTAAGCTCAGGAACTTCACAGTATTATGTACCTGGTAAGCATTAAACCATAAAACTTTAGAATTAGAAAAACCCTCATTATTAGTATTAGTTTTAAAAATAATCCAAAAATTATACCAACTAGTCAGATTGATAAGGTCACACGTTTAGTTGATAGCAGATTAAAATGAAAAATGCAGTTGTTATATAGAGAGAGGATGAAAAGCTCATATCATTAGTATTCTAAGTCACATACTGTCCCATCCCTTCAATTATAACCTAGTGGTAACTAATAGCTATTTTTCTCTTCTACTCAAAGATGTCCCAAGAAGTACTGACCTTAATTTTATTTCCCAGGAAAGGGGTTTCCCTGATGGTATCTGTGGTGGCAGATGTAGTATAAGTCTGAACATATCTTTGTCTGCAATGTTCCTACTTTGTTCCTAGGCAAAGCAGAGGTATGGGAAATATTGCACCAGCAGGAGATTGGTCGTTTGCTCTTGGACAAAACAAAACAAAACAGAACAAAAAAAGCGAAAGAAAACAGAATAGAGTCAAACATAATATACCATTTCAAAACAGAACACTGCAAGCTATACAGAACAACCACTAGCCACTTTTATAGACTCAAATATAGAAAGATGGCATGTTCCGTTTCCATCACTACCTGTGAAGCTGTTGAAGAAAACTAGAGAAATGCAATCAATCCTAAGGAAATACTGTATTGTGGGAAACACTGAAATTTAGGCAACATTATCTGGCAGAGGTAATTGTGAATTGGAATGGGAAACCTAGTGGCAACTAGGTAACTAGTTTAGGCTTTGGCATTGAACACATATTCAATCTTGTACTATTTTTTCTTAACTCTGTACCTCAGTCTCCCCAGTTACAAAATGATACTATTAAACTAGATGACCTACAAGGTCTTCCCCAAAAATTTTTTCATTATTCACCCCTGTGATTCAGCCCTGCTGATATTTTCATTGATTTATTAATGAACTATTTTTATGGCACACTGAGTAGACCTATAGAAACTTTTCCACAAATCTTAAGTTACTATTGAAATCTCCAAAGTTTACTTCGGTAGAAAAAGTAACATATGATGAATACCCAATGAATGGCAAAGAAGTAGGTGCTAATGATGAGCTAGAAATTGTGGTATCCTAGAAGTTTCAAAGGTCAAACTTTATTCAGTGTAACAGTCATTATCATTTAATAACAAAGTAGAAGCAACTGAATTTTTAAAGTTTGGCAGAATTTGGACCTACTGAGAAAGGCAAATGTAAGGATATATATGAACAGGTTTTCACTTAGGTGCAGGTTTGCTATGCGATAAGAGATAGAATTAGATTATAATTTTAGATAAGCAGTTTGCTGTAATAAAAAATAACTTCGATTGTCAAAATTAGGCACTTGAACTTTTTATTCTAGAACTGGAGAAGTATGAATGTTGGTGTAGAGTGGAGTTAATGATACCAGCCATGTTTAAGGAGTATTTGACAGAAGTAGATTGAACATGATAAGTTTCACCCCTATGAAGCTCTGTCAGTTCCCAGTGTGGCATCTGCCCAACATCGCACTGGACCCTGGAATGACAGCGTGTCTCTCCAATAATTATTTCCATATCCTTCTTCCAAGTCTGAATTGATCGTCCCTCTTTTTGCTTGTATGCCAGTGTCTCCCCAATCAGCTGTCAATACATCATTCTGCCCATCCCTTCAAACTCCACCTCCTGTCAAACCTAATAAAAGGCTTAAAGCTTCTTTGTCTGCTCAGAGAGATTTTGCACTCTTCTGCAACCCTCCAGTTCCCATAATAAAGGCTTTTTTCTTTTTCTGCCTTTGTTTCTCTACCATGCCAAAAACAAAGAAAAAACCTAACAAAACAGACTGGAAAGAGGTAAATTACATAAAACAGGAGACTTTCGGCAGCTATGGTAACAGTGCAGGGATGTGATGATAAGATATTGATATGTTACAATAGGTAGATGTAAGGAACGTTCCTGAAGAATAATTCACAGGATTTGACTATCTTTTAAGCCTGGAACTGTTGTCAGTGAAAAATATTATTCCAGAGCTTTGTGATGTCAATAACTCAATTGCCTTGCATATGGTTTTCTTTTTTCTTTTTATAGGAACAGACTGTTGGTGTATAAACCTAGGTGTTAACACTGTGTGACAAGGTATTTATTTTATCCATAGGTGTCACCACATAATACCATTCTGAAGGGAAGGATTGTGGCAGGATTTATTTTTCTATAAAGATTCAAGGACTATATTGATTTCTAATTTGAAACTGGAGCTGAACTTCACCTATTGCTCAGGTTATTAATTTTGAGGCCAGTGTTTTCTTCATTTTTTACCAGTATCTCACTGATATCATTTGACTTTCTGTCATAATGAGATAATTGGATCTTGTCAGATCTTGTCATTTGTTCTGCTACTTTTTAAAGCCATAACCTCTGACATATTATTTTTATTATTATTATTATTACTATTATTATTATAAATTATTGGCCTTTAGTATATTCAAAGTCATGTGACCATCATCACAATTTCAGAACATTTTTATCACTCCAAAAAGAGATATCATACAAACAGTTATTTCCTCTTAATGCCTTAGGTGACTACTAATCCAAATGTTCCATTTGAATCCACCTGTTCTAAATACTTTACAGAAATATTGCAATCATGCAATATGCATTGTTTTATGACTTGCCTTTTAATTCACTTAATGTCCAGGTTTGTCATGTTTTAGTATGCATCAACACAGAAGAGAACAATGAGAAAGTTGGTCTGTGCTTGCAAGCTCCTTTCTGCTTGAGCAGGTGCATTTGTGATGCTGCCATCACCTGTGGACATCAGACTCCAAATTTTTCAACCTTTTGATGCAGACTCATATCAGTCACTCTCAGGGGAGCTTCCAGGCTTTTGGCCTCAATCTGGGGCTACATCCTTGGTCTGTCTTGTTCTTTAGCTTTCAGTTTCTTGGACTGAGCAACTATTGAATCCCCATATTCTCCAAATTTCAGATGACCATTTTGGGTATTCTGCTTCTAACCCTGCATGCCAGTCTAATAAATAGTCAGAGAGATAGATAGATAGATAGATAGATAGATAGATAGATTTTTAGACAATGTAGGTGTGGAATTTCACCTGTGAATTGGTACTCTAGACTTAAATAAGAATTTATCAGTTTTAAAATTTCATCAATTTAGATTTTTTTAAATCACATTTTGACTCTTAGATGAGGAGGAATCTAGGTCTTGAAAGAAATCACTTCATACTAACCAAGGAGAAATCATTGAGACTAATAAAAACATTCTTAGTTTTAGTTTGGGACTTCCAAGGAAAGACCCTAATTCCCACTGCACAGAATTTGTTTCATGAGTGCAATGCATCAGGAGCCTCTATGTGCTGTTCTCTGTATGCCAAAATTGGATCTGGATGTTTGGGAAAGATGGCGGCTTTTGGAGTTAAAATGTCATAGGACCAATGCATGACATGAACTAGGTTCTTAATCCCTGTGTACCCTCATAAATGCTATAAGGGAAGACAATAAAATTCAGGATCCTTATGAATATTTACTGATAAAATAACTGCCTCACACAGTGTCTACCACACAAGTTTAATAAGTGCTTCTTTGACTTTATTATGATGGTAGTTATTCTCTTCAAGTGGGAAATAACTTCCAAAATATGACTAAAAAGATGTATAACTCACAGATAGATTGGCAAACATGAGCACTATTGCATACTTTTCAGTAAAGTTAGAGAAAATTTACTGTACAGCTTTCTGGAAGCTCAATCCTGCTTTCCATCTGCTTTATTTTCTAACTAGAGTGGGTGGGTGCCCACAGCCTTTTTGCATTAAATTTTACATTGAGTTTTACAACTCTGTTATTACATGTAAGATCCAAGGACTCTAACTTTTTAGTCCTTCTATCTCTTCCTCCCTGGTGTGGTATTAAGTAAAGCTCATAACAGTATTATAATAGATTGGCCAAAATCCAAAAACAGGGGTTACCAAGTAATTATCTGGAGGAGACTCCAAAAATGTATATTTTTATGTTTCTATGTAAAACCTGCATTAAATTTAGGGCAAGCAAAACATGTCCTAGTTTGTGTTACCAAAACCTATGACTTTAGAATATTGTTTTATACCATCCCCTCCTTATTTGTAAAGCAAGGATAAATGGAGCTTTGGGATCCAAGGTTTTGATTGGAATTTGGTCCTCAAGTAGGATGGAACTCTGATTATTTTATTTTTATTTTATTTTTGTGAGTAGGAAGTTGGAGAAGGATCAGGTGTTGTTTTTTGGAATTGGTGCCTTCCTTTAAAGATGGTCTCTTGGACTTGCATCTGTGTCCTATTATGATCCAATCTTCGGCTCATCTGGTATTCATAAGCCCTCAGAGGCCTTTTAATGTTGACCCTTATTATGAGCTCCACTTAGCATTAGGAAAAGATATTCAACTAACCTTTTGCTCCAAAAAATTGCTGAAACTATCTACTATTCTGTCTGTCATCCTTATGTACTTACCTCATAACCATGTGGTCACATATGTCAAGCAGATATAATTGAAAAGGTCTTGAGTAAACTGGATCCATTGAGATAGGGCTAGTCCCCTTAACATTATCAGAAATTCTGCAGACCAGCTAGGTTAGTTTAACAACCAGAGATAATTTTATACACAGTGAAACCAGAGTCAGTCTACAGACTCAGACACTT
>RJWT010005627.1:0-30645 GCA_004365215.1 Cuniculus paca | reverse complement strand
AAAGCCCATGCCAGTGCTAAAAAATACTCTTCTGATATCATTCTTCCAGAAAAAATTTGTGTGTGAAGTCAATGTTAGTGAAATAGTATTTCCCTATGCATATTTTCTTGCAATTTAAAATGTATCCTTAGATTAAAAAATATTGTTTCCCTAGCATTTAGCAAATATAATAAGGAATACATGTGTCTTACTTTTCTCTCATTAAGACAAAATACCTGACACCCAAAGTGAAGCAAGGAAAGGTTTATTCAGCTTACAGTTTCTGTGGATTTCAGTCCATAATCAGTTGGCTCCAAGGCAGGGTGGCATGGCACAGGGGCAACACTTCAAGGCAGCAGCCAGAGCAAAAGGGGGCAGCTGTTCATGGCGGCTGCAAGCGGCAAGAGCGAATCGTGCAAAAGAGAGAGAACTCGCCCTCTTTCCGACCTTACATTGTATGTCGGCTCCACCCCGGGTGGGTGCAGAGCACACACTGCCAATCTCAGTGCTACACAACGAATCAATCATAAATGTTAGATTCAGCCGCTTCCATGACTACATGCGCCTTGGGGGGGCCATCTATATACAAACCGTAACAACATGTTTTATTGTCTTATGAGAATTTAATACATTTGTTCATGTATGTTGAGTTATGATGAACTTGAGAACAAGCTATCAAATTAGTTGGTTGATGTCCAGTTTGTACAAGCATGAATTTAAGGGAGCCAGGCAGGGCAAATTTGCATGTCTTTATTGAAAACAGTTATGGTAATCCAATTCAAATTTTAAACTTTTAAGAAATTTTTACATTGTATTCTAAAAAATGGTAATAGTATTAGAGGACTTTAACTCTGTAAATACCGATTTGAACTGAATAATACAGGTGTGGATATAAATCTGAGACAGAATAATGCCCCCCCACCAAAAGATGCCCCCACCCTGGTCTTTGAAACCCGTGAATATGTTAGGTTTTTGAAGTTGGCTGACCTTAAATTAGGAAGGTTGTCCTGATAGCCCCAGTACAATCACAAGCGTCTCAAAGTGAAAGAGGGAGGCAGAAGTGTCAGACTCAGAAAGAGATTCGGAAGATGCTAGCTGCTGGCTTTAAAGATGGAGGGAGAGGATCAGGGTCTTGAAAATACAGGTCACCTGGAGAGGCTGGAAAAAGAAAGGAAATGAGATTATTGTGGAACCCCCAAACTGGAGCACAACCCTGCCAACCTTGATTTTAGCTCATGGAGCAATAGAAAATTAGTATGTGTACTGTACAGTGTCTAGAAGTACATGTGAAGCAGTTATAGTTGCTTGACTAAATTCACCTAGACTCCTCCATCATATGATTTTTTTAAAATTCCAACTGGGTTTTGGTTTTAACTAGATAAAACATTAAATCTTTCTCAGTTATGTTCATATAATGATTTTATTGTTGACTTTAAAAGCCCACTCAATATAAACTCTACTGCTAAAAGGAATTTGTCTAGATTCAGATCAGTTATATATGACTGAAAGTTAAATAGCCTGAGTCATGATTTCTCTAATTCACGATGTTTATAGTTTTTGTAGAATCTGGTGGGATTGTATTCTTTCTCAGTCTTCAAGTTCTTATGCAGCAAACTGGTAGAGTAAAAGTTTTTCTGACATCTTTGTAGATAGTCTTACAATGAGTCTTTTATTGCATACTATGTATATATATATATGCTAATATTTTTAATAATGACCTTCAGGACTAAACCCTACTAAAAACAATTCAAGTGTGAAATGTTTTTTAAGATATTAAAATATTTAGAAATCTTCCTTTTTATATAAAGCAAATCCTTCTGTTTTTAATTCTTCTTATTTAATCAGAAGCTCTCCTTACTTGCTGTGCTGTATAATTTAAGAGTTTATTTCCTCATTAAGAAGGAACAGCAAACTCTGGGGTTAGAGTTATAAAGGCCAGTTATTTCCACATGAAGAATTGTTATGAAAACAAAGTTTAATACCCAAATAAATTAATAAACAAGTAAATGATAAGCAAAAAGACTTTGTACACTTTCTTTTGCATGACTGCACTAGTAAGCAGAAGAAAAATGTGAAAAAAAAATTTAACCTGATTGTCATGCAATTGAATTTTCCTTCAGTAAATTAGAAAATATTAATTTGGCCAACAAATAATAATATTCAGGTAAAAAATAGTAGATGCTTTCAGTACTTAAGTGTACACTTTTATATATGCATTCTAATGGTTGAGTGGAACAAGAAATTTGAAGAGAATCAGAAAATTATTGCATGTTTTTTTTTTGGTACTGGGGATTTTTATTGCATATTTTAACTTTGCAAATTAGTTAAAAAATATACATTGATGCCTTCCCAATGCATTTTTGTCTTTTTAGGTAATTCTTGCCTACTATTTTGAAGTATACTTGTTTATAGAAAATGACCAAACATAGATCTAAGCTGTTATAATATTTGTGGTATAATTTCCTGTATTTGTTAATTTCTATGGTAGTTTTCCAGCACAATAGCAAGTATCCCAAGTAATGAACTTACAAGGAAAAAAAATGTTTATTTTAGCTCATAGTTTTGGAGGTTCCAATCCGAGATCAGTTGACCCATTGTTTGTTGACCGGTAGTAAGCTACCTTACCATGATGGGAAGCATAAGACAGAGCAAAACCACTCTCCTTATGACCAGGAAGCAAAAGACAGGAAGAGGACGGGCTTGAGGGGTATCCCACAATCCCATTGGAGGCACCCAACCAATGACTAGAAGACTTTCACTAGCCTCACCTCTTAAAAACTCCACAACCTCCCATTAGTGCCACCGTATAGAATAAGCTTTTCCACTTCACCTTTGGGATATATTTAAGATCCAAACTATAGCAAGCTCTTAAGTTGAAACAGATTTTTAAATTATATTTATAGAGTATAAGAAAGACTTTCTGAAACTTAACTTATTATATTTTCTAATATAACCCATTACATCTCATTGTACTCTCGGTTTAATGAAGTTTAAAATTGGCTCCTGCTATCATCATAATATGCAAAAGTTTACCATAAAAGCCAGCTCTCTTCCCTTGTACATTTTTTGTTTGTGTTTTATACAAATTATTCATTTCTGTGCCTGAAAGTTAATGTCTAGAAAGTTTGTTGCAGGGGTAAAAGAAATGATGGATAAAAACTTTAGCTTAAATTTTCCTAGTATGTCAGATTACACAAAAGTGCTTTCTCATTTTGTTTCAGAAATAGTCATATAAAGTACTAAGTACTTGAAGTGATATGAATGGTGATCATTTTGATAACTGTACTTTTGTACTAGACACTAGGCTAGACCCTGTGTGTGGATGACTTTTTTTAATTCTCTTAGTAGCCCAGTGACAGCTCAGTAATAGATTCTATTATTGCTCCCATCTATGGTAACTAATACACATTAATAAGTAATTAATAGATACAGACAGAGCCTGCTGAAGCAGCCAGTAATGGACACAAACTAGCACTTAACCCAGGTCTGGCTCTGGCTCTGCAATTGTCACCCACCATGCTTCTGACCCTGGGTCCCTGTAATGGATACAGATGCTAGAAATATTAAAGTCACATAGAAAATTTGGGTAGAATAAAGGATAGTATTTAAGAAGATGAAAATAGTGGAGAAAATATAAGTAAATAGCCTTTCTTTCATAGTATAGACTGGTTACCATTTATTATATGCCTATTGTATGCCAGCAACTTAGCCTTGCTGTCCAAGGATAAAATGTGTAGTTTGTCTGAGACCTGGTACCTTCCCCAGTCTGCTGTCTTGGCGTGGGCCTTGCCATAAGCTAGTCTATGTTTGTATGTTTAAGGAAGTTTCACGCTATGATCTAGTAACAGGCTACTGTGATTTTCTACAGATAAGAGAATGTCATTCTCCAAAGTCTTGACAGACCCTGATAGAGGGTTGGGGAAGAAAGCAGTATATAGTACAGCTCTCTACCTTTCCCAGTCCTATGGTAGGGAGATTTCTGCCCATAGGTAGATTTTCATCCATGAGTCAAACAGCAGCAATACTGGCTCCCAGGTCTTAACATGGAGATGGTTGTGTACCTATCACCCTATTGGTGAGCCCTACCATTCAGTGGAGTTAGGAAGAACCCAGGAGGAAGGGTGGTTTTTCTTCCCCTACAGTGTCTTCTCTAAACACCATGTACTTTGCTTCTCAGGAAGTCTTAGTTTTGCTGCAAATGATTATGCTGCTCTTGGGCCAGGGCTTTCCCATCCCAGCTTAGCAGGCCTAGGGTTCTCTCTTTCCCAGTGGAATCGGAGCCACAGATGTCAATTCTTTCTATAACGCCAGGTGCAGTGTACCACCTCATACATGCAGCTTCAGTGGAGACATTTCAGTAACCTCCGGATGTGTGTAGCACACTCTAAATTTGACATTCCTCAGTATCCCAAGATACTAACCAGAATAAACTAATCTACATCTATATACAACACTTTCTTGCATTTCTCCCACTTGTTCTAACTCCCCCTTTAAGTAGGTCTAAATCAAGATTTTTCTTCATTTATTACATCTTCCTTGACATTGTTGTTTTCTGTTCTGATGATCCTATAGAGCTCTAAATTCCCTTCCCACCTCCAAATATCACTCTTTACCTGCCCAAATTCATTAAGTGTTGGAGAAGTCTACAGTTGTAAATGAAACCCAGAGGAGTGAGTAGTTTTTCTTTATAGCAATTAGATGGTTTGTTTGCATGTACTACATGTACTTGTCTTGGTAGAACTATGTGTACAGGCTAGAGGAGAAAGTGAGTGCTTATTTCTTTAGAGAAATTATAGACCCCACTTAGGCAGTATGGTGGAATTGTCCTTCCTTAAATAAGGACAGAGAGGAGAAACAGGAACAATCCAAATATTAAGCCTAACAGGAAAGTCCAAGCAAACTATATTCTACGTGTATCACAACCTTCAAAGGTTATAGAAAACTTATCCCAAAACAAAATAAACATAGCAATGGTATAATAAACATAACAAATAAATACATTGCACCCCAAAAGCCTTCCTCCAGCAGTCATCACTTCTCTCTTCCTCCTTGTCAAGAGGAGGGTGGTATCCTTTTGGGTCCAGACTTTTGGATAGATATCCCTTAGGACATGCTTTGAGTCTCTTTCCACATTGGGGCTTGTGTTTTTGGTTTTAATGATAAAGAAATAAATGAAATAGAAGCATTAAGAAAAGGTACTAGAGAGGCTATTTTTGTCAGAAATGTCCTGTAACTATATCTTTATTGAAAATAAATATTCAGAGCTCACTGGGCCAACTCTGGTGATGGGAAGGTAAGAGAAAAATTGCTTTATGAAAGAATGTAAGGACTTTGGGATCACTAAATTTCTCCTGCGCTTGGAGGCAGCTTCAGACAAGGAACACGCTTTGATAACCCAGAAAATGAAATAGACAGCTGGCCATGAACCACCAGCAGTCAGCAAACCATCACTGTCAACTACCTATTGTATTGGCCATGCCCTGATTAATTGAGATAATTTAGATGGAGTCGACATTACCTTCAAAAGACGATTGACTGTTTCAGGACTTAACACAGTATTGCTTTTCTTGACATTTATCTGCAAATTTCAGGGGCCATGCAGTGGAGTTTTGGCTTGGGATCTTCTGGATTACTTAACTTCATTGCATTAAAATGGCAGCATCATCTGTATTACACAGTTTAATGTTTAGGATCAGAAGTGCAGTTAGTAAATTACCATCTGGAGCAAGAAGAATTGCAGTTGGGCCATTAAGAGAGGAAAAATCATCTGTACTTTAATCTATAAAGATTAAAATTTTAAAACTGTCCTTGAAGTTAGCATAAGTAAAAAGGATTGAAAATTGTGAAGTAAAATATCTTTTCCTGTGCTTATTGTAAAGTGAAATACTACAATAACATTTCATACATCCATATAAAAAAATTAGAATTAATCTTGCTTTAAAATATATACATATAAATGGAAGAAATAAATAGTAAATTTTTTTCTTAAAAAATGAAAAGATACTAACTCAGCTTTTAGTTTTGTTTGTTTTGTTTTTTGAGACACGGTCTCTTGATGCAGTTCAAGCTAGTCTTAAAATCACTATATAGTGCTGGCTGGCCTCAAACTTGAGGTGATCATCTTGCCTCAGGCTTCCAAGTGCTGGGATTACAGGCATGCACTACCCCACCAGGCTTCACTTTTAAACAAAAAATGAAAAGACACAAGGACAAATGTGACTCTGATGGAAACAGAAGTCTGATGCTAACACCCTCAGGCAAGGTCTGGCCAGGGCCACAACACATGGGGTCCAGCATATGACAGATGGTCTTGTCCTTCCCATGCTGAGAATCAGAGATTGGCTGTAGGGTAGAGAAAGTAGGAAGTATAGGCTTCTGTACGTCTCTAGAGGAACAAAACCAATAGGAAACATATAATTACAAAAGCGGATTTGTTAGGTTGGCTCACACGGTCAGAGGAGAGGAGCCTCACAGGGCCCATCTACATGCTGGAGAGCCAGAGAAGCCAGTCGCTGCTCAGCCCATGAAGCTGACGGCCTCAGAACGAGGGAGCAAATACGCAGCCCTTGTCTGAGGCCTCACGCCTCCCAAAGAGTCACTAGTGTAAGTCCATATGGAAAGGCTGAAGAGGCTGGAGGCTGAGATCCACAGGTGGTGGCAGCATCAAAGGATGCACCTGTACTGGGCACACTGCACTTGCACCACTGACATACCTTCTCCCGTGTTAGTTCCACCCAGACCTCAGCCTATTGGATGAGTCAGTTACAGCATGACTGATAGGAGTTTGGGTTGTATGGTAGCCTGTTTCTCACAGTCCTTTAGATGCTGAATCTTTGGATCTGAATGTAAAACTGTTTTAACCGTTTTCTATAGGCAGATCCAGGAGACTTGGAGCTTTATGCTTGAATGTTCCTTGTCTCATGCCTTCATGATCATGAAGGGCTAGTGGCAGTTTTTCTCGTAAGACTTTGTATCTTTACAGAATCTGTTAACAAGTGGAATTATACATTTTATTTTATTTTTAAACAAAGTTTTTAAGTGGTTGACATCAGAACTTTCTTGTTTTCCTTTAAATTTACTCCTGTGTTTCTGAAAGTACAAGATGTGAACAAAAAATAGTGTTATGGTTTGTGTTTGAATGTTCCCCCAAAGCCTCATGCAGACATGGAGGTGGCTGAATCTAGCATTTATGATTGGTTCTTTTAGTGCTGGGGTGGGCAGTGTGAGTGCTGCACCTGCCCAGGGATGGGGAGCCAACATACAATATAAGGGAGGGAAGGAGGTGTGCTCCTCCCCTTTTGCTCTTGTTGCTTGTGCTGTTTTCCACCACCATAAACTGTTGCCTTCTGCCATGTGCCACTCTGCCTTGGAGCCAGTTGATTATGGACTGAAACCTCCACAAACTGTGAGCTAAATAAACCTTTCCTTCCCTAATTTGGGGCATCGAGTATTTTGTCCCAGCAATGAGAAAAAAGGACCAAGACATACAGTGAATGTTTAAATTTTTTAAAAATTATTATACTAAAAGAAACATTTGCAAATAGTTCAAAATAGTTCCCCTCACTTTGAACACACTTATCCTTTAATTTTTGCTACTTTGTGAAGCAGTTCTGGAGGTCCTTTCTCATGTACTTCTTTAGTTGCGTTGTTATGACTACTTCAGTGTCCTGAACTGATCCACCTTTGGGGAAGAACCAGAATTCACATGATGCCAGATCTGATGAAAAAGGAGATGAGGACTGAGGACACACTGGATTGTTTTTATTTGATGGAAATTTCCATTAATGTTTTGAGTTCATTCAGGACATGGCGGCATCCATGACAACACAACTAGACAGTCACACAAAAGAACTTCCAGAACTGCTTCAGAAAGCTGCAAGAAAAATGGGATAAGTGTATTCAAAGATGGGGGAGTACTTTAAGAAGGCAGTGCATCTTATTATCCCACCTATAATCTGGGATTTCCCACTTTTAAAGGCGTAGCGAAGAGTAGAAAATGTTTGTGAGAAGTGTTTGGAGAAGTTGCATATAAACTGGGGAATAGGTAAGTTATTTCCCACATGACTCCCTCTTCTACTGCTCCAGCACTCCCCACGGACATGCACAGAAGGAGGATCAGCATTACCCATCGGGGTGCTCCAGTTTTTCATGTGTTCATGCCTCTAGAGGAACAAAATTGAAGACTATAAAGTTCAAAATAGGTGTATCCAACTTTTAAATCTTTCAGAAGGTATTACTCAAGTGCATGATGTCACACCACAGAGCCAAAATTTGTTTTCACTCTTTATCCTTTAGTCACCTAAATGCAGAATTGGTTAGATGGGAACTCTTGATTCCTGTGTATAATTTTTATGAACATATGTAAAGTGGATGTTGGCAGAGCCAACAGTTTGTCTGGGTAAATTTCATTTTTCTGGATACTTCTCTTTTTTCTCATGTTACCTCTCACCTTCTAAATGTACCATATGTCTGATTTGGAGGTTTCTTTCTTCCTACCCTGAGGAGTGGAGTGGCTTGGTACCATGGTGCTCACTGGTAATTGTGACAGGAGCTGTTTGAGTAGAGAAGAGAAATTAGAAGCAAAGTATAAGCAAGTTGATTAATGAGAGAGGCATGAGGACGTGTCTACTGTACACAGCTCTTTTGTAAATTTTGTTTGTGAAAGAGAGAAAAGAAGTGATACCGGTAGCTAGCAGAAAATGTGGACGAGAGAGAGAGAAGATGGCAGGTCTATAAGTTTGTATTCTCACGTACAGCTTTACTGAAAGAAGGTTGATCATGCAGCATGAGAGTTTTAAATCCTTGGGGAAAACTGGCCTTTGATAGGAAGGTGACAGTTCCTCAGTAAAGGAGAGAGGAAGGCCAGCTATCAAGTAGAGGGGAGTTAACTGATTTGGTTGTAGGAGAATGAAGGAATCCTAATGGTGTTTAGTTCTTTGGTGAAGCACAAAATAAAGTCAAAGGATTCTAGGGCAGGGAGGGAAACTTACTTTTAGTTTGATAAAAAGAAGGCAGTAAGAAATTAGTGTCTTGGGGTTTGGCAAAGCAAATTATATTAAGGAATATAGTGCAGTTACCAGCAGTAGGACATTTTAGGTTTGAAATCAGATGTTGCAAGTAAAATAGTCTGACTCTTGAGCAATTTTCTCCAGTTGTATTCTCCAGCTGCTTGGGTTCAGAAAAGGCAAGTAATTGAGTAGATCCAGGTCTGAGGTTTGAGAGGGCTGGGAAGAAGCAAAGGAGATGGAGATGTTTGTAATGATTATGATGATGGACTGTGGGCTCAGATTTGGGTAACTTCTTCAAGAAATACTTTAAACCTTAATTTTGCAAGTATACTTCTGCATCAAGACTTGGGGTTATAATCAGAACATCTTTGTTCAGATATCATGAATACTACTTCTGTATAACCTTGAACAAATTATCTGAATATCCTTTGCTTGAATTTCCTTCATCTAAGTAAAGATAACACTGTCACCCAAATCACGGCATTATAATGTGCATTGAGTTTACATTGTAACAAAGTAGAATTTTCCACCCAAAGAGTACAATTTGAACACTAGCAGAATAGTCTCTCACTACAGTTAATATTATATAGCTTGAGCTAGTGTGTTATCTTTCACTTTGACAGCAAGGAAGAAATATTTCTCTTTCTGATTGTCTTATCCCAGAGCAATATACATAGGTCTTTCTCTCACATTTGTATTTTTAATTAACTCGCTCACCTTTAGTTTTTCTTTTTTCTCTTATATGTATTTCCATTTATAACAGGACTGAAATGATAAATAGCAAACTTCCAAAATCCAGTTTCAAGCATGAAATTGGGTAGATAGTAGCAAGTAAGTATTTCTGTCCATGTGTCAGTTTTTGGAGAAGCAGAATACCTTCTAATCATTGTTCCAAGTTTCATGGAAAAAATTAAGACTATTCTAATGAGGACAAATAGAAATATCTTCCCTAGGGCAGATGTTTGCTCAGAAATCAGTATCTTTCTAATTTGTCAAAAGTAAACATGCTTTACTCTTAGTTCATTGCCTCCTGTAGTAGGCAGTTACGACGCAACACTTCCGTGCTTTGTTTGTATATTATCGTATTGTTTGTGTTCTATCATATTGTTGACGTTGTACTTTCTACGGTTTATCAGAGTACATTATTCTGAGTAACACCTAGTAGAGGCATATACTATTTATTAACCTTTCTGGTATGATATTTTATTAATGCCCATGATGTGTGAGACCCCATATTAATCTCAGCTGGGATGCTGACATGTAAAGGGGCATTGTTAGAAATCATGCCAACCCACTGATGTGTAATGCCTGTCTGAAGTCCTGTATAAAGAAGGACTGTGTAGATGATGAAGGATAATTTTCAAAATAGATAAAAATCTTTACTCTCATTGAAATATAAAAAGAATATCTGTCAACTATGTCATTTAACTCATCAATAGGAGAACCAATAAAAAGTTGTAACAGTATCCAAGGAGAAGAAAAAGGGCATTGCCTTTAGAGTCAGATAAGGATACAAAGATGAATTTATTTAGAGATGCAAAGCTGACAAAGTAGTCAATATCCACGGGTCAATAATAACTGCATTCCATGGGATGCAATTTGCATTTCTGTGGACAAAAGTCATGCACTATGATCAGTTGTCCTCGGTTTGCAGAATTTAAAATAGCTCAGAGGCAACTTAAACTTTATAGGATACCTGCTAACTTTCCCCCATCCAAAGCCTTCTTACGTAGACACAACTGAAGGGAGCCCAACACCCTACTTAGATGCTCCACATTGACCTTACTGCTTTGGATTCAACTGTTGCTTGCTGTTTTGTTACATTTAAAATTTTTCATTGTATTCTCAGACAGATTCCTATGCCTGATGACTTTTTAAAGAGGATTCTAGGAAACCAATGGTAATTTTACATGATAGTTCATCATGCTAATTAATATTGCTTTACTCCCTATTCGTATTTGAGGTTAACTTGAAGCTAAGCTGATATTTTTTTGGGGGGGTGTACTTTGATATCATTTCAGTTGACTATACTAGAACTAGAAGCATTTTGGCAAGAGGCATCAAGCCACCTGCAGCTGTTGAAATACTTTGAGTCTTTAGGTTCATTGTGTATTTTGTCCTAACCCCTTCTCCCCACTTAAAGAGAAAGTACGAAAGAAAATCCAACAGCAAAACTGCATCTACTGCTTTATTGTACTGTTGTTTGGTAAGCTGCAATTTTACTTTTGTAACCAGAGGCTGAACTTATTTTCAGCGTTGGCAGTTCTGCCTAATGAATCAACTGGTATTGAATTCACCAAGGAGATGCCTTTGCCCTCCCTCCATCTGTTTGCCAAATGTGTGTGTTCCCTCAGCTCCAGGACATCACAGTTGCACTAAAGACAGCCATTAGTGAGCGGGCTGGATTCTCAGTCCTGTGTCTGACTGAATGGGGGCATTTTACTCTTGCGGTCACGTAGGGGTTGTGTGAGGTAAAGCTCCACATCTGCGATTCTAGAGAAAGTGTCCTTGTATGTGTCATTTAAGTATAAACTGGCTCTGCATTTCTGAGAGCTTTAGGTTGGTCCTCAAGCCTTGGTTTGTTCTATCACGATAGGATGTCTGTCTCTGGACAGTATTCTTAGTATAGGGACTGAACTTACGCAAAGGATAGATCAAATGAGATTTTGTAGGCTAAGACTAGGAACCCATGAGGATGTGCTGAAATTATACTAGATTTTCAGCAAGTGGTTCCTTAATTCTCATTGGTATTAAGGAGGATATTCTTTCTGTGATGCTGCATTTCTACCAGTTCTTTCACACTATGAATAGGAAGAATTTAGAGCTAACAACTGAGTACTTGACCCATGTTCTTTAGAACAATGTAGACAGTGAAAGGGTGAATGGTTTTGTTGGTGTTTGGATCAAGTGGAAATCCTTCCCCCCCTGCATTAGAGTCAAGAGCCAGATGAGGAGGAGTCAGACAGTTTTTCCAACTCATCCTAAAACAGATCTTCCCATTGTAGAATTATTGTATATTATTTTGCTTGAGGTTTTGGAATTGCCAGAACATTTTACATGCTCAATTTCAAATAAAAGCTTTACATATTTATTAATGTGAATTATGAATTATTTGTGAGTTGTGTTATCTGTGAGATCTATCTATCTATGTATATGGTTATGATTATGTTCTTTTCCCAGGGACATGGCCCACTTTTTGATACATTACATAGGTTTTAAAACAAAAACTTTCTCCTAAATTTGTTTCATGAAAATTTTAATATCATCTCTCTTGTATACTGTGGTGTTTCACGAAGCTTACTAAACAGTTTTGTAAGAACTTAGTGTTGTCTAAGAAGTCTTTTGAGTACTATTAAATGTTATTACCCTATTCTGACCTAGATAAGGAGCAGTAAACTATTTTTAAATATAAGGCCACTAATCCATCAAAGTTATGAGCTACTACATACGCATGCGCGTGCGTGCGCACACACACACACATTCACAAGTTTAAGCACATTTTTTACCGTCATCTTATTCCCCAGTGACTTCCAACTAATATATGTATTAGTTTTGAAACTTTCAGAAAAAGAGAAAGTAATAAAAATTTCCTTTGAAACTGAGCAATGAGGATCATAAACAAAATAGCTTAATACATATACAAATAGTATTCCTGGCTCCTGAAGGACACTGAGAAGAGGGTAGAATCAAAATGAACAAGAGAGAGACACCTACCTGGAAGGTGTGGGAACTCCAGGTACCCAGGAAGAGGGGAAAGAGAAAGTCTGCCTCAAGGAAGGAGGGAGCCTGGGTTAGAGAGGAGCTTTGTGGGTTGTGAGGTGGTGATCTTACTCAGACATAAACCCTTTATTTCTCTGGTCTCTGAAAATTCAGTTAGGATTGCTAGATGACAGAAAATCTTCATAGCACTTCTACTCTCTGAGAATTTGTTCTGAATGAGGATCTATGTCTGCTTTTCAAGAGTGGATTTATTCTGCCGCCTGTGTTGACTTGACCACCCTGGGCCCCAATGTCTCTGACAGTCACTCGTTATATCCAGATTTTAATATTTAGTTTCAATTCTCTTGATAACAGGTAAATCAGAAATTTTCATTTGTCTTGTCACAATATGGTTGCTCAGATAAAATACATTATTGGTCTTTCCAGTGTTAAGTAATAATTGGGTCCTGAATGATCCATATGGTGACAAGACAGATGAGGCATCTTTAAAGTTTTGGAAAAAAAATTCCATTTGAGTATTTTCTGTGTGACCTATATTTTGTGACTTTTTGCTTGTTTTCAAAACTTTTACACTTTTTTTTTCAGTCATCAAACACAAACAACCTGTTGGGATCATCCTAAGATGACAGAACTCTTTCAGTCCCTTGGTGAGTGTTGTTTTATCAAATAGAAACAGATAAACTAAATGACCCAGAACTGTGTATTCTTAAAAGGAAACCAGTTGTCAGCTTTTCTTACACGGCGTCTTACCTTAAAAGACTCACATCACTGACATTTAAAAGTACCCACTCTCTAAGCAGAGCAGTCTACAGGTTATTGCCTTTCTTCTTAAAAGGATGTGTGGTTTGGAGGAGTGGGAGCCGAAGGGAGCTTTTTACTGGGAGGAATGGAACTGTAGGTGTGACCTGTCTCATGTTGAGTCATCTTAAATTTCAGCTTTAAAAAAGTATGCAATAACAATGCAACTTCAATCCACTGCCTTAATTTTGTTTTTAGCTCTTTTTTTTAATTTAGGAATTTTATAAATCAATTAGCTAAACCAATTTAGCTAGCCTAATTTCATTTTGCTTAGGTCATGAAAAGCTAAATTCGTTATAATATAAAAATGCAAGAAAATGCTTTAGATGACGATCCTACTCTTGTTTGAATTTCCAGCAAAGTATTTCTTTCAGCCGGTTGCTTAGCCTGCTTCCATCAGGTTGACCCAGTGGTGTTTTTTTAGTTTTTCTCCGGGTAACTAGGGAGGGAGAGAGCAGCATCAAGCCTCCCATTTCCGTTTCTGCAAGATACATGCACGTTTTTATGTCTTAAACATTGAACTTTCTTCTGCATGACCTTTTATTTGGGTAAGAGAAAGTGCTGGAAAGACTAATGAGCAAGAAAAACCATTGCTTTCTGTAGTTTGTAAAGGGAGGTGGCAAATTTGGATGATTTGTAAATTTTCTTCTGACTCTGCTATCTCTGATATTCTCTCTTTGGGGCACAGAGGAGGAAATCACTATATGCATTGTTTCCAAGATTGTAGTATTCATCAGCTCAACCAGGTCTACTAGAGGGCAAAAGGAGCAAACAGGTCAGGACGAAGGGAGCACAGCATGAGACGATCTTCATGAGCCATGTGACGAACAGCTTGGTTGACAGAAAACTAATTGTCCTTGGGAAAAATGCCCCTGGAGGAAGACAGTCCCCTGTAGCAGTAGAGAAGGAATTGATTTGGCCATAATAATAGCTAAGTCTTCTTTTCCTCATCTTTTTACTATGTAGGGACAGAAAGTGTGATCCCATAACTCATCTATCATAAGGGTCACAATTGATTGTCCTGTAACATGAGACAGGTTAACTAGAGAAAAACACAATGAGCTTAATCAAAGTTTCTTGGAACATGAGAATCTTGAGAAATAAAGACCCAGGGGAAAATGATCTAGTTTTCTGTACAGGTTCCATGGGGAACTGACAGTCATAGCAAAGTGCAATTGGAAAAAAGGGTCTGATGTGGTGAGGTTAGACTCGAAGAGAACCTAAAAGAGTTATTCTATCCAGATTCTGCTTAGCCTGTCTGTGTAGCCATCAGGATGCCTGTCACATGGGGGTCTCCAAGGGACAAAGGGGAAGGTTAGAGAGTGCCTTTTCTAGATTTTATGGCTGACTTTGGAGGAGAGCAGTTCTAGATTTTGTGACTTGCTTTGAGGAAGAGAAATTCTGGTTGCTTTGACTTGCTTTGGGGGAGAAAGAGGAGAGGAAAACAGGAGGGCAGAAGAAAGTCAGAAAGACCTTATTGTAAGGCCCATCCTCTTCCAGTGTCCTGCACCTCTAAGAACTCAGTATGCCAAAGGACCATGCTTCAGGTTTTGAGCCTCATCATCTGTTTGAAAATGTTTTCTTAGGATTTTCTGCATAGTACTACTTTGACATGTATTGCAACATGGTGCTGATGATCACTTTATTTGCAAAACTAAATATGGTGAAATTAGGAGATGGCTTTTTACTGAGGAAAGACATGGTATTTTTCCATCATCCAAAGTAAGCACATACATTCTTGGCATTTAATATAAGTTAAATAATAGGCATGCTGTTTAAATTGTTCCTTTTTCCATTTCAGCTGACCTGAATAATGTACGTTTCTCTGCCTACCGCACAGCGATCAAAATCCGAAGACTACAAAAAGCACTATGCTGTGAGTTATTCTCCCAAACTTAATCACTCTATTCTGTGGATTGCCTTTTTCTTTTTGAAGACAAAGCTAAATGAGAAGAATGATGCATTTGTGGAGCTAACCTGATTTTCGGTGTACTCTGCTCCAGGAGTTGGCTGCAGTTCTGTACATGCGTCATTATTTGCCTATCAGCATGCAGTAGTGAAACAAATGAATGGATGCCACCCTAACTGGAGAATAAAATTAACCAAAATACAAGAGTAACATAGAAAGCTTTTACCAACATTCTGCTGTCACCTAATTTAGAAAAGATTAAATCAAGGGATCCAAGTAGTAGGTCATTGCCTTCTTAGTACTTTGTATCCATTTACAAGTACAATGTTCCAAACATTTTGCCTCAGTAAAATCATACAATAAGGGAACACTAAACAATCACATTTCTAATCCAAATGTGAACCGGCTCCTCAGCAAATTAGAGGAAAAAAACCTCTATTTTCTTTTAAATATGTCGTGAGACATTTAGTATTATCAGTGAATTTTTCCGGTAGAGTGTGCATTCTGTTATCATCATTTTGCCAAAGGATTATTTTTCTCTGTAAATAACATAAAAGGAAGTAAAAATATAAATGTTTATAGAAATAGCTTTAAGCTCTCTAGATTCTATTTGTGCTTGTAGTGTTAATCATTGGTTTACTCGGAGAACAGATAGGCCTTGTCAGATAGTTAATATGGAAAATGGCGTTTGCCTCTACTTTTAAGACAGAGTAATTTTAAAAGTTTCAAGTGTTCTTATTTGCTGATTTTATTAAAAGTTGTTGTATGTCGAGGCAGCTTAGTGAAGCTTTAATAATTGCCATTAGAAAAATGATATGTTAGGGTTGAAAATTTTGCTCCTAAAAAGTCAGTTGTAATTAGCAGCAAATTTTAAGCTGCCTGCACGAGGGAAGCTGAGCAAAGAGACGCGTGTAATCATCTAGAGAAAACAAAGCAATGCAAAGCTTTAAATAATAATTAAAAAGAAAAACTTAACCTCTGTGTGGAAGACGGGTCTAAAGGGCTGAGAAACACTTGCAGATAAAACAGTGAAAGGAAGAATGAAGTGGCCTTGACCTGGGTCCCCGGGGCCCTACCCCTAGACATAATTAGTAGGTTGTAGTAGCAGCAGCGAGTGTTGCAGAATGACCAGTGCAAGAAATTGAAGCCAGGCACTGCGGCTGGCGAGCCGTGCCCTGGGCAGGGAGAAAACGGGGAATAAATTACGAACACACAAAGCGGGTGTTCCATCTACTGAGCCAGTGCATGGCAACAGCAGTTTTAAAAGAGACTCAGCTGCGTGTCCAGCATCCAGCTGATGGGTCTGGAGGGCCCTCCCAGGCCTGATGAGCTGCAAAATGAGGACAAATGACTCAGCCACAAGAGCTCCACTGACGCATCATTGCGAGCAGAGGCCCCGTTTCCAGGAATACTTCTGGGTGGAGAAATGCATGCCTGCATTTGGTGTTTTCTTTTGTTGGTTCTTCTCAGCCCTGAAGAAACAGCTCTGTCCTGCACCCTACTCTCTCAGACCTGAAAAGAACCAAAGAGAGACTCTAACTTCTTACTGAGGAGCACTGGTGATGGGCAAGGAAGGAGACAGTGCTGGGTCGTGCGGGATTTGGGGTGTTTGAGATGATGGCCTCCCAGCCACTGGCCTCCGGTTCCTTCTTGGCTGCAGCCTGGGCCCGTCCGCCACTTGTCAAGTTGCCTGTTTACGATTAATCCGCTGCTTCCTCTCCCGACATCTCTGTGTAGTTGAAATGCTCTGCCTTTTTCTCCCCCTCTGTCGGTAACCCTTTATTCCTCCCTATTGCCATTAAAAATGTACCTCTTTTGGAAACATTTACAAATTCCCACCTGCCTCCAATTTTTCCAGTACTTTCTGATTGTAATGATGGCTTCTCTCCTGAGCGACACATGCTTGCCTTGTGTGGCAGCCTTGTGTCCGGGGAGTGCCCTGTCTCCCTTGAGAAGTGCTTGAGGTCAAGGTCAGCTCTCACTGTGTGACAGTCCCCGCCCAGCTTGCCCCCCTCGGGAGACAGTGCCCTGGCATTGCTCTAGCACCATGTCATTAGTTGGCCTCTAAGATGATGCAGGAGGAAACAACAAGCTACAGAGCTTTGGTTCCCACACGCAAGCAAGTCACACTCAGGGAGACAGTGCTGCATGTGGACACCCACTCCTGCTCTCAGCAGATTCCTGTTGCCTGTGTGAGGGGCCTTGCTTGGCCCATCTCTCTTCCCCACTTCACCTGGCCGTGCTGTGGGCACTCACAGTTCTAGCTGATGACTGGAGGGGCAGACACTGTATTGGGTCCCTCCTGCCGGGAAAGCACTGCTCCTTGCTCGCTGCGCCTGTGCCTTTTCGGTGGCTGCTGTGCATGCTTCCTTTGGGTCTTTGGCTTCCCTCATGATTTTAATGAGGCTCTCTGTGGCTTTTCCCTCCAAGGTAGATCACTCCTGATTCTCCAGCTCAGCAGATCCCTACCCGGCCTCTCTAGCCTAGCACTGGACATCATGCTTGGCTTAAATACTGAGGCACAGTGTCAGAGTCAGAATTTTTAGTAGTCTATGTGTGTAGCTATTGATTATCTATCTCTCCAAAATGAATTAAGCTTTTATGAGAGGGATGAATTTGTGTTTCTCCCACTTACAACCTCATATAACTTAGAACGTACTGAGCAAATGCTATGAGTTTGTAGGTTTTATAGCAATGAATCAAAGACGTGTAGGATTTATAGTAGCATTTTTAATACTAAAATTTGCTTGATTTTGACATATTCATAAGTGTGATATGATACAACAGCAAGATAAATGAACTAACAATCAGCATAACATGGTGAACATTAGAACTATAAATTTAAGAAAGAGAATCAAATGACAGAAGAAATTTGTACAGTTTGTTTCCATTCATATATAGTTCAAAAACATGCAGGCCTAAACGCTGTACTGTTTAGGTACATATGTGTACTTTGAAGAACTTAAAGTGAAGTACAAAGGTTAGCAATTATGACTGTACTTGTAAAGAGGCATAGTTAAGGAGGATTTTCTAAGGGTCATCTATGATGCAAGAAGCATTCTTTTGCTTCAGTTGTGTGTTATGGTTTGTATTTAGATGTCCCCCCAAATCCTCACGTAGTTAGTTGTAGGTGGGGTTTTTCAAAGGTGGCTGGATCTAGGGTGTGTGATGCGGGGATCAAGGATATGATGCTGGGATTGATTCATGGTGCAATGCTAGGATTAAGACAGTCCAGCCCTGGGTGTGAGCGCTCCTGTTTTTCGTCAAACCTATATTTGCATATGTGTGTGTGTGCGTGTGTGTGTGTGTGTGTGTGTGTTATATATATTCAAGAACTTTTTGTGACCAGTGACAGCAGAGAAGCAAAGGAAAGCCCTATCCCTTCACAATGAAAGCTAGTTTCCTGGAGTAAAACCATATAGAAATTGTGCTATTAATCAGGAAAGCATCAAGTAATGGGGTCTGAATGGAATGGCTTAGCTATTTTTCTAGTATACAGAATTTTCCTTAAATTTGGCTTTGGTCATTTTGAAGGTTATGTCTGTCCTGAGTCCTTTCTGGCTCCTGAAGCTCTCATAGTATTGTATTTAATGCTCAGATACTTTTCTGTACAGAGTGAGGAGCTATACAACCACTTCCTGTTTTGTGTGAGTTTGGTGATAGGGCCAAGAGGAGGATGCTTGCTTTTGATAATACGTGAGACAGGCTGGAGGGCAGAAGGGGAGGAACAGAGGATGAATAGATGCTTCAAGTGAAGGATGATTGAAGCTGAAGTGGCTAGTGGTAGTTGCAGAGAAAAAGGAAATCTTGAAATTTTCAGACTGGGTAAAAGGAAGGCAGGACCTTTAGTTAAGACATAATAAAGGACAGGTTCCTACAAGAAAATGATGCAGCTCTAGGGAGCTGAGGAATGGGAATGTCCACCCGCTGGCAGGCAAGAGAAGAGAAAAGGAATCTGGGTTTATCCAGGGAGAAGTCTTAATGGAAGTCATGGTACGAGGAAGGGCACCAGGTTTACCGACACAAGGCCAAGTATGAAACCTTGAGCATTGTGTGTGTTTTAGTGCGCTGGGGAAGGACAAAGGAGGAAGCGTGATGAGTCCACGGTCAGGTGCTAAAGAGTGTTCATTTTTGGCAGGACAGGAGAATGATGATGCATTTCCATTTGATCCTCTGTGCCTCATATGTAGGATTCAGGAAAGCTCTGAAAGTTGCTTAGAAAATAATTCTGCTGTTTGTTTCATTTACCACATAACTGAGCTGTCATTTGCCTCCCTTTGCAAAGAGAAAAATCATAATTTTCTGTGATTTAAATGCAGTCAGTTCTTTAAAGTTACCTGAATGTGATGCACTGCGGGAAGATGCGTGCTTGGCTTAGGCACTAAGGCAAAGTGTCAGAGTAAATCACTGAAAATTGAAGGCATGATAGTCTGTGGGATGTGGCAAATTACTGTCAGCAATGCTCTGTACAACGAGGGAGACTTTTCTGAAAGAAGGAGAGGACAATGCAATCCAGACAATGGTCTTTTTGAAAATTAAAGGCTGTGTCACTTTATGCCTTGCAGGGATCCAATAGCAGGGCTGTGCTGCCAGCATGATTACCACTAGAATTCAGAAAACTTAGAGTACTTTGGCAGTATTTCAATATGTTTCTCTGTATCTGTGGAGAATTCTAGTTGTGTCTCTACTGTCCTTTATTAAATACTTTCCCTCTGTCAGGCACAGTGGAGAATAAATTTTCCTACTGCTATCCAGAACTTTCTAATTGACAACAATGTACGGTGCCAAGAAACAGGGTAAAAATGACCGTGGAAATTGCCGATGATTCCTTCTCAGTTTGTTTTTGGCACTATCTCTAACTCTTGTGAAGTTTGCACAAGTTATTTTTCTTATCAGCTTAAGTTTACCAATAGTTTCTTTGGCATCTAGGAAATGGATTGCTCTGTTATCCAGACTTGCATGTGTTATGTTCAAATTTCTGTCTTTTCTTTTAAAAACTTTCTCTCTTTCAACTTGTTTCAAAAAATCATTTTCATTTGTATATTTTTATAATAGCTCTTTTCCATTGTACATAACTTTAAAAATCATTAATTCTGTGTTCCTTAAGCAGCTCGCATGGACACATTTCATAAATGTTCTTAAAAATTCAAAATTAGGGGTTGATTAGTAGGAAAAAAGTAAATTCAAAGGAAGCTTTGTTCACTTTAGATAACTGTCAAAATATGTCATATTTTTGAGGGAATGGTTGTTGCATAGAAGAAGTAGTTATATACTGTCAGCTCCACTGATATTTTTTCGAAATGCTAAAATGTGAAATATGGAGATAGAGAACAAGTTCAATAGAACAGTTTTCCATGAGCAGACCTTAAATTAATGTGGCTTCTGTAACTTTTCATTCCCGTTATGTTTAGATTCGGAAGGATCATTTTCGCAAACGTATAGATATAGTGTAATTTGATAACCTACTTCATTTCCTTATTTTTGATTAACTAATACATGACTCAGAGTTGATTTTTCAAAAGAAACAAAGATTCTGCCTTTGCATGTGCGTGAACTCCTCTGGCCCTCGCGTCTCCCTGAGGCAGTGCCTGGCCTGGGAGCTCTGCATGTCTGCCCCTCTGTAACCGCGCGCCACCAGCTCTAAGTCACTCACGCAGTCATGCCGCACCTTCCGTGGGGCCTCCTGGACTTGCTTAGCTTGTTATCTCTTCTCAAGCTGCTACCCACTCATCCCTTGTCTCTTAGCTACTTTTCACTGTCCGTTTCAAATCCTGTCTCCTTGGGGAGGCTTTTCCAGTTTTTTTCCCACTGAGCACCCCTAATCCAACAATACCAAATCTGCATGCTCCCAAACCTGAAACTTTGTAAGCATTGACACGACAGTCCAAGTGGAAAATTCCATTCCTGACCTTTTGTAATGCGTCACTGTCAAAATGCAGATGCATTTAAAAAGTATATAAAAATGACCTTTGAGCTACAAGGTATATATGAAACACAAAAAAATTTGTGTTTAGACTTGAGCTCTCATCACATGTATGCAAATATCCCAAAATAGAAAAAAATTCCAAAATCTAAAACACATCTGGTGCCAAGTATTTCCAACAAAGAATATTCATCCTGTGTCAGCCCTCAGAGATTTGTGCTTTTTCTCTTAGGACACTGTTACTCTTTTAGAGTTATCAGGATGTCTTTGAGAACAGGGGCTCTGTGTGTACCCTGCATGCTCTAGCAGTGCAGTGCTCACGATCGGTGTTTGACACATGAGGAGTAGAGATGGGAACAGATAAATAAGTGAGGACCAATGTCCTGTGAATGTGTAAGCATCCTCGTCAGCTCTGTGTCGTGAGAAGCTTGTGTCATGAAATGCTATGCATACGCCAGTGAAATGACAGACAAACCAGACGTTGGCCAGATTGTGACAGCCTGATTGATCAGATTGATTTGGGTGGCAATGGAGAAGTATTACTTTCCTGTCGAACCTGTTTTATTAGCTGAGCATCCTTCAGTGAACTTTGTGTGTTATTATGTGCATGTTAGAAAGCTCTGTTTATGGGTGACCAGTTTGGCAGTGATATGAACTCTGATTGATCAGTGGTACTAAGTTACGTTACTGAGGAGCAGGAAGTTCCGGTGTGCTGTTGCACAGTAGGGTGACTACAGAAAACAGTAATGCATCACACATTTCAAACCGCTACCAGGAAGGACTAAGAATGCCTTCCCTGCAAAGAAATGATCAGTGGTTGAGAAGGTAGATATGTTTAACCTGACAAATGTTACACATTTGATATTGTATCAAAATATCACATGGCATCCCGTCTGTATTAATATATGCATTTTCATGTTTTTATGTATCAGTTAAAAATGTTCAGGAAATAGAAAATTTAAAAATAAGGGAAAAAAAATGAATGAAGGGGAGGTAGTTCATGGGCTGTCTTCAGATGAGGACATTGTCATACTTGAGATGTTCTACGGTGTGGAATAGAGTTAAGAGATTTATGTCTTTCTACACTTAAAAGCTGAAAGGGCCTAGACAGGAAAACGTCAGAGAAAGAAATTAGGGAGAGACTGAAAGCTAGAGTTCAAATTCAGATGCATGGTAATGTGGGTAAGAGGTTAGGGATCAAGGAATGAAAATGCTATTAATGTCTTTGAACACTGAAATTCACTGAAGAGGATGTTTTATTTTAATTTGGGAAATTAAGCCAAGCTCTTGAGACTAGAAATGCTTTGTTTCCATGTTGCTACACAGTTCACTGACAGTACGTAATCTTTTTTCTCACCTGATTAGTGGATCTCTTAGAGTTGAATACAACAAATGAAGTTTTCAAACAGCACAAGCTGAACCAAAATGACCAGCTGCTAAGTGTCCCGGATGTCATCAACTGTCTGACAGCAACCTATGATGGGCTCGAACAAATGCATAAGGACCTGGTCAACGTCCCACTCTGTGTGGACATGTGTCTCAACTGGCTGCTCAACGTATATGACACGTAAGTCCGTAATTTTTCCACTAATTTATAATCACTGAATAAAATATGATATCGATAGAAAATGCTTAGTGAAATTTTTTTTTTTTTTTTTTGCGGCACCGGGGATTGAACTCATGACCTTGCGCCTGCCGGGAAGACACTTAGACCGCTGAGCTAGATCCCCAGCCCTGCTTAGTGAAATTTTTAAAACATGCTTTTCCCAGTGTAAATATTGAATTGTTGAAAATAAATGACTTTCTAAACCATGTGAACTCTTCACAAACAGAAGAAAAAGGAATATGCAACTCTTATTTTAAGACTTTGCTTCAAATGACGAAGGCTTTCTAATTTGTAGTATGCTTTGTCAAGAAGCTAGACAAACCTAGCACAGCTGTGTCATATTTCCTACTCCTTACTCCTTATCGTCTTACTCTATTTCTTTTTTCAAGAAGGAAAATTTTGTATTTATCATTATGAGTTAATATAATTTATTAGCTCATAATATTATGCTCTTCAGTCTTTGTGTAACAGATTCAGAGCGATTTGAATGGCAATGAATGGCATTTAATTTGTCTTTCAATATTAACTGTATTTATTGCCATGATGGTTAATGTGTTCATATGGCATTTTAAATAATGCCTGCTACAGGACATTCTAGTATTTGTAATTTAATTAGGTGCTCACTGTTACATAAAGAACACTCAACTTCCAGCATAACTCATCTGCCATTAATTTGGCCTTTACGATTATGACAATCTGTTTGTGAACTAATCAGTTCTAGAAAGACTTGCTGTGGGCTGACATTTCTGAAACATTAGGCATTATTCATTCTCCTGGTGGAGTTTCAAAGTATGCAAAAATGAAATAAGAAAATTAGGACTGTTGTTTTTCCTTTCAGAATCTAAAAGTTATGTTCTGTTAACTAGCTACAGTATGTGAAAACTTGTATGCATCATCCTTTGACTTAAAGAGAAAGAAAATAGATGAAAGTTTGTAAATGTGTACATATTTAGCAGCTGACTGATCTTTGTATAAGAAATAAATGATGAAGGCGAGGGTCATAGCTCAGCAACACAAGCACCTGCCTGGCAAGCGCAAGGTCCTGAGGTTCAATTCCTGGTACCAAAAAGAAGAAAAGAGAAATAAATGACGGTAGCCTTAGAGATGCTGTATCTAAAATTTTACTGTTGCATTAGAAAAATCTTCTCTCCTATAATGTTTACAAATATTATGAAGTGTTTTGTAAAATAATAAAATATCCATTGTATACTTGAGGGCCCCAGAGGAACTCTCTGAGGCATGAATCATTGTTACCATAATGAATACGGCAGGATTTACTACATCTCTGTTGGGTATCTGTTCATGCATTTCATTTTAATACAGATTTGTATTGTAGAATAAAATATTACTATTAGCATTAACCCATCGTTGATTTGCTCTCTGTTTTTTGAAACCTCAAGGGAGACATTTTCTGTAGTAAATTTACCAAAAGAGCTGGTCAGTTAAGCATTTTAAGTGCAGATGCTTGTTGCTAAATTCATAGAACAAGAACTTCATTCAACCCTATGGAGTATAAGAGACATATATATGCATCGTTGGTCCTATTTTAAGGAAGAACTGGAAAAAAATTAAAATACTTTCCCTCAGCATCCTTTGTGGCCCTGATACCCTGTGTTAGTTTTTTAGGGCTGCCACAACAAAGTGCAGTAGACTGGTGGCTAAGCTGTCATGCATATCCTTACCGTGCTGTGGAGTAAAGCCTGAGATCATGGCATCAGCATCATTGCTTTTTCCTTCTGAGGCCTCTCTGCTTGGCTCTGTTTTCTTTGAGTGTTCACATGGTCTTCTGTGTTAGTTCACTTCCTCTTCGATAAGGAAGCTACTCATTTTGGATTAGAGCCCACCCTATGGACTTCATTTTAACTTAATGTGCTGTAAAACCCCTGTCTCCTGATACAGGCACCTTCTGTGTGCTAGGGGGAGTTAGGATTTCAACATGTGAATTTTAGAGGAACACAGCTCACAACCTACACATACGCTACTTTCTCTGGACAACCCAAGGAAATAGTGCCACTTAAGAAGGAAGCTGCATATGAGATGGGATCATATCCTAGTGGGTTATTTTTGGCACAGGTCCACTTCCCACCATCGAATATGAGCACATGGAAATGCTACACTAAAGTAGATGTTTTTATTTAGACAATATCATGAAATTTCTCCTTTCCCATTTTAAAGGGAAAGAAAGCCTGCTGGACTTATCTTCCCTTCATGCCCAGAAATGCAGCAAAGACCATGATGAGTAAGAAAGGTGGCCGCTCAGTCTAGCTTTGTATCTCGAAGGAAGAGTAGTGGACTAACTTAAGGAAAAAGCACGGTTACTCTTATGGTGGGAATCACAGATGTCCAGAGTTGGTTGCTTAAGTTTCTCTACTACAGCTTATTCATTTATCTAAACAACAATTATTTTTAACTTTTTGAAAGCTGAACTCTCGAACTCTCTTTTGAATATGATGGAATCTGTGATCTTCTCCTCCCAAGGTACCAGGACATTATAGACTCTTGAGATGTCTGTGAACCTTCCAGATAATAGCTTCATTCTGCTACTGTAACATTCATTCGTTAGTTATGTTGCTCAGCTTCCTGATAAAAGTACTTAAAATAACCAAAATTATGTGAAAAAAAAGATTCGTTTTAACTGTGTAGGTTTCAGCTTATGATCAGTTGAGCCCATTGCTTTGGGGGAAGCGGCACATCGTGATGGCAGAGTGTACCACTCACCTCAGGACCAGGGAGTGGAAGAGAGAAAGCAGAGACCAGTTTCCATGTTCTTCTGCAAGGGCACACACCCAAGGCTCAGAAACCTTCCACTCGCATGGCATTAGGAACCAACCTTCAAACACACGGGCTTTTGAGCAAGAATCCAGATCCAAACTGTATTATTAGCATTAATACTGTATTCTGACTGCCTTATTTTGTGAAGTACAGTGCAATCTTGATAAGCATTATCAACTGCAAGTAGTTCTTGAGATAATGAGTGATGCAAACATTGTAGACCGTGAAATTCCGTAAGTAGAACTTTGGGGATCTCTGTATTTCACTGTTGGAAGAACAGGTAGAGAGATAAGGCCATTTATTCACAGCCACTTTTTACATATGAAAGTTATAGACTTAATATTCAAATATTTTTAGCAATCGCTTTGTTATTCTTACCATACTCCCTATATCTAGAAAAAAAATGGTACTTCTTACATTATTTAAAGTAAATCATCTCTTTCAAGTTTTTATATGTACCTTGTTTGTGCTTACATTTGGAATTTTGAAAGGCGAATCCATTTTTATATATTGCAGATGACAAGAATTTGGATTTCTGGTTCTGATTGCTATGTGACTTGGCAGCCACTTAACTTTGCCATTTCAATTTCTTGTCTGAAAATTTGAGATAAAAATATCTGCTCAGTTTATCACACAAAAGGTGATCTCAAAGGGCAAATGAACTAATATGTGTAAAATGGCCTGTATAAGCTGTAAAGATAAAAAAATTGATCCCATTTATGAATTCATAGCCCTAGTCAGTCTTCATCTACTCTGGTTAAAAAGCCGTATTTCACAGTCTTCCTCCTAGATTTAGTGGAAATCAAAAGCATTTAGATCATAATTTAAAGGAATAATCTGGACCACATGGTTTAAAAATTTTTTTTAATCCGTGGAGATTATTAGTCTCATTTGCTGCAGTGCTAGTTCATTTTTTCCAATATTCCAAGATGGATATAATCTTCAAGGTATTTACTTTACCAGTTTAACTAATTTCAGTAGTTACTGATGAAAACTGTCAGTGGAACCAAATACTTAAATATTAGGCTATATCACTTACTCCTAAATTTTATTTGTTCCCTACGGTCTCTCAAATCTTAATATCTTTTCTTAGTGTACGTTCATGATACAGAGTAATTACATTTATCTTGAGGAATTGGTGCATTTATATATCACATCTTGATCATTTTTGACATCAGCACTCTCAATCCTATGGCCTCACCTTCATCTAATTGTTGTTTGACTGGTGCTCACACCCTACCTCTGGCTCCTTGCTTAGGCTTTTCCTTTTACACTCCACTTAGTTGAGAGAGTGAGTCATTACGTATCTTATTTTAGACCTATATTCTCTAGGAAATGTTTTGAAACTTATGACTATTTATAGTAATCCCTAATGACTGCTCAGCCACAATGATCTTATACTTGGTTCTTCATTTTCATGTATAAAGGTTGATCTTATGTTTTCTGTAATTGCTCTCTTGTCTTACTTCCCCAACTAGTAAATGAGCCTGTCTTGGGTAAGAACTGTGTCTTCTGTTTTTCTCTTGGTCCCTACAGTATATGGAACAATTACAGAATCACAGTAAGCCTTTACAGATTGTTCATGGTGGATGAAGGGATGATTGACATTTTCAGTTGTCATTCTGATGATGTTTCTGTCTTGTGTTGTTGAGAGGGACTGGAGGTCATGCTCTAATGTGTATCATTTTGATCATTTTTCTAAGGGATTGCTTTGTTCTTATGCACATTCATATACTAGTCTTAGACTATTCAATGGACTTTTGTTATTTTTTGCAAGTCTGTTGTTTATAGTCAGAGAACAAAAACTTTTGATTTTAAAGGAAGAAAACAGACATTGTCTGTTGCATGTAATAATTGAAAAACTCCTAAAAAATACTAAGTAGAAATGCAATTTATATGTTGGCTCACTTAAGGGTTAATTTGAAAGTGGCATTGGTTTAGCTGTGACAAACTGGCAATCTATTTTAATCTAGAAAGTCTGCTATATTTAAGTATTATCTCATAAATCAATTCTGAATATTATGCATATACATAGGAAAGGTTCGATAAGTTGTTTGGATGTGATTCAAAAGAATTATAAATTCTATGCTATTGAGGAACTATTTTGATATTTCACCAATCTCTGTGTGTGCTTTCTTTTTAATTTTTTTTGTACTTTATATGGCATGGTATATATACAGAAAGTTACTTGAGTATAATTTGGGTTTTTTTTTTAAGAGAATAAAACAAAACAAAACAGTAAAACAGAACAAAGCAGATCAGAACAAAACAATGCAAGCAATATAGGACTTCAAGACAAGACAGCTGGACATCAACAATGGCTATCATAGTGTCTCTTGTTTTCTTCAAAATAGTTGTTCATACCTTCACACACAATAAATTCAAACAAAACAAAATAGTATAGAGTCAATTAAAACAAAAGAATTAAAGCATTACAGACTTTCAAACCAGACAATAAGGAATCAACAATGGCTACCATAATGTTTCTTGTTTTCTTCGAAATAGCTGTCCACATCTTCTCACATACTGCAATCAAGTAATAGAAAACCGACTAAAACCAATCAAATTAAAGAATAAAAGCATTATTGGACTCAAAACATGATGATAAGAAATAAGCAAAGGCTACCATAATGTCTCATTTTCATTAAAGTAGCTGTTCATACCATCACACTTAATAAAATCAGTGCCCGTAAACTCTAGGAGTAGTTCTAAGGCATGTGTAAGCCTATACATGTACATCTATCCTTTCTGTGTTAGACAGAATAACAAAACAAAACACAAGAAAAACAAGAAACAAAAAAGACAAACAAATAATAATAACGGAGAGCCCAAAACAATAACAATATAGACTTTCAAAACAAGGTGGTGGGTTGTTATTTTGTGTATCTTCAAAACAGTTACTCAGATTATCAGATACAGACATACACAATTGATCAAAAGCCTTGAGTATAGTTTATGTGGAAGAATATTAGTATTGCTGCAAAAATACTAGAAAAATAAAAATTCAACTATAACTTGGCAGTAAGACTACTTAAAATTATAGTTGTGTGATAAAATATTTTATAATAGTATGAATTACTATTATTTAGGCATATATCATGTAAACATTTGGTCATAGATTTTAAGTTTACTTTTTTTAATAACAAAAATCTAAACTAAAAACTGGTCCCAAATCTGAAATAAAGACAGCTTTCCAATTTTACAAGCAAAATAAAATTTTTCTTCCAGTCAACTTATAAGTGAAGTTTAAATGATCTCTTACTGGCATAGAGTGAAACTATTTCCTAGCACTGATTAGTTAATTCATTGATATTAGTTATAGCTTGATAATCCCCCAAATTATCAAGACTTCACACTTACATATTTAAGATCATTGATTATTAACCTGCCATAGTGATTTATAAAGACTGCATTGACAGAAACCTAAATAAATGAAGACAATGAAGTTTTAAGTATTCATCAAGTTCAGTCTCCCATATATACTTAATTTTCTAGTCAGTTTCCTTACATTTGTTTTTAGATATATCAGTAGGATAACCCTTTCTTACTGCATTGTTACATGCACATTTTAGTAGCTTTAGTCATTTCTTGTATTTCTAACTATTAACAAATTTTAATTCATAATGAGATCTTTTTAGCTTTATCATTACTGTTCTCATTTTGCTTTAATTTGTTCTCCTTAGTTTCTGTGTGTGTATAAAGTGACATGGAGTTAGGTATTTCTCCAGAGTTGATCAAACCACTATTAAAGTATGTTGTCAAGTTTTAATATGGGTTTAATATTAATCGTAAAATGTGAGTAGAAAACATGTTTACGATACAATTTTTGAATGATTTGCTCTCAAGAAAATAGATACTGAGGAAAAATTAGAATACTACATATAGTTTTAAATGCATCTAACACATTGAGATTCTTATCATTTCAGGGGTCGGACTGGGAAAATCAGAGTGCAGAGTCTGAAGATTGGATTGATGTCTCTCTCTAAAGGTCTCTTAGAAGAAAAATACAGATGTATGTAAGACTTTTCCTGTATCAAGTGTTTTTAGTAACAATACGTGTAACAATTGAGAACTTACTTCCTATGATTTTTCTAGTAATAATAGTTTCCAGTTTTTAAGTTTTTACTGTGCATGTACCAGGTTGGACAAAAGGGGACCATGCAGAGAGGTTAGGAGTTTTGCGAAATGAGAAGCTAATTATACAACCACAGGGTGCAGTGCTGTGGTTGAGTGAAAATCAGCTACAAATTTTTGTCTCGTTTAATTTTTAGGATAATCTCTGTAAAATATAGGCAAAATGATTTCCATTTTCCAGTTGAAAAAAATAGTGCCGAAATAGGTTAAAAACCTAGTTCATAGCTGCAGAATGCAGTAAGTTGTAGAACTAGATCCTAGGTTTTTCTGACACCAAAGTTCAAGTTTTTCAACTGTATATGTGCAGTACTTAAAAAAAAAATAAGAGTTAAGATGAACTAATGGACATAATCAAATCATATTTCTAATTATTGTATAGCTGTGACAAAAGAAAATGATAAATGTTTATATTGTGTTTGTTTACAGTCACCAAATAAATCAACAATGTCCCTTTAGCTGTCAGTTAATGAAAAACATCTTGACATTGGAAAGAGCATGGCTCTCACAATACAGGAGACTTGCCTTTAAATCTCCAGCATTTAGTAGCTGAGCGTCGTTAAGCAAGTTATTCAATCCCTTAAAATACAGCCAAGAGATAACATCATACCTGTTTCACAGTTCAGGAAGCTCAAATTTAAGGAATGTAATTCAATTCAGAAATGAAGCTAGTAATTCTTGCTTGGAAAGGAAATAGAGATTGTACATGTTAAAATTTCCTATTAAATAATAGTTGTTGAGTAAATGGTAGCAATTGCTGCAGTGCATCCAAGTTTTTAACTATCTTTTTTGATTTGAT
>RJWT010005626.1:0-30608 GCA_004365215.1 Cuniculus paca | reverse complement strand
TTTTCATATGTTAAAACTAATTCAAAATTATTTCCATAAACTAAGTGTTTCTACTTCAGATGTAGATCAGATGATAGATAGATAGATAGATAGATAGATAGATAGATAGATATAGGTAGATATTATATCTTAGTGCTGCACAGAGATAAAAGCATAACCCGAACTTATAAAAAATGAAGGCAATAGAAACATACAGATCGACAGATAAAGATAGATAGACAGATATAAAATTTAGGAATAATAACTCAAAGGCAAAATATATACCATATATGTTTCATCTTGACTTGGACAGCTATTCTAGCATTCTCATCACATAATGTGACTCTGGGTTTTTAAGTTTGTTTTTGTTGCTCATAGGATATTATCTTGCAATATTTGTTTAATGGATGCTGCTACCTAAAACAAATTTTCTCAGTTTGTGAGATAATGTGGAGCTTCAAGGCTATTATTGAAGCTGCATTCAAGAATATATACAAATGAAAAAACAAGATAAACTGGAAAGTAACATAGCTGACACTTCAGCCTATAACTTTCCCTACCTTTCCTTCAAGCAAGGAAGTATGTCCCTGTCTTATCACTGCAAGTAGTTTATGCTGACCCAAAAAATGAGCTTCGAATGTGTTTCAACTTGTTGAACTTTTAAAAGTCTTCCTGAGAACAAAGAAATCCCAGATTGTCCTTTTTTCTCATATTTTATATATAAACCATATTTATTTAAAAGGCACTAGAAGTCATTTGTACATACAAAACAGAATCAACCCAGGATTTAAACCATTAGACCAATTATAGCAAAATATGGACTAGATAAAGATGAAGTTTTCCTAACTCACTTTTAGAAAATTTAGTGCTTCAAATAAAGCACAGCTAGGGTTTAGCAGAACCAAAGGCAGGTTAAATAAGCCTTCATACATTTCTAGACATTTCAGCTCTGCATTCCACAAACTTTTTTTCTGCAATTACTTTTTAGATCTTGTAAGCAGATAGAGTTGATGTTGAAAATGTTGAAAATGTTTATTCTACACACTTATTACATATTAAAATTTTAATATTTTATTGAAAAAACTTTTAGTAAAATTGAAATAAAAAAAAAGAAAGGATTTAAAATGTCTATGTCCTCTGGCTAACAAAATTTTGAAATTATAGGTCAATGAAATTTTACAAATACATGCTTTAATATAATGGTAACTCACTAAAGATTTGAAGGTTTTCCTGATTCCAAAAACTTCCCCCAAGGCTCTTTGGTGTTAGTTCTTTTCAATCCAGAAACAAGGTAACCCTTAATCTGCCACCATATTTATTTGTGTTTCTAGAATATAGTAAAAAGAGGCATACAGTATACGCATTTCTGTTTTTGGATTTTTGTTTTTCTTAGCTTTCATTTGTTTTGTCTTAGTCAAGCATTTTGTTTTTTGTTAGTATCTTGGCTCTTTTGTCATGTTTTTGTGTTAGCTTGAAGAGAACAATTTAAAGGTAGGAAAAATATATTTTGGCTCAATGTTTCAGGGTTTCAGTCCATGGTCCACTGATTTTGTTACTTTGAGTCAGAGATAATGAAGAACGTCATGGTGGAAGGGGCTGGCAGAGGAAAACTATGCACATTGTGGCAGCCTGGAAGTGGGAAGAGACTGTGAGCCCTGAGGCACTAAAGTAAGGTACAGACAATCTTTCAAAAACCACATCCCAAGTAATTTTCTCCCTTCCACTAAGCTCCAATACATTTTCTTCAGCTATTGATGTGATACGTAATTTTTCTCCTTTTTTTCTCTTAACATGGCTTGAGTTACAATGATTTGTTTTTCCGAATATTAAAACAAACAGCTATTTCAGGGATGAAAACAATTGATTCAAACTACATAATTTATTTTAAGGCTTATTGCACAGTATTTACTAATATTTTTAAAGAGAAGGAAGAATGCAAAGTTATTGTTAGTGGTTACAGAGTCTTTGTGAGTAACTGGAAGAGTTTTGGAAATGGTGATATTTGCACTACAATGTGAGAGTAATGAATGTTATTGATTTGTACACTTAAAACGGTTAAAAGAACAAATTTTGTATCTCACATATTTTGTGCAGTATTTTAAAATAACACAAAAGTATGAAATTTTTTCAGTTTTGCAGCATCTTTGGCAATAATATTAATGAAAGATCTCACTAAGATGCCATTAGATTTGAATATTGAAAGCCTTCTGAGGTATTTATCAATTTACTCATGCCCTTGCATAAGTCCTTCTACAAGGTATTTCAGATTCTTAATCTGACTCATAAATATGACTCTCACTACATAGACTAATTTATTCCTCGTTCATAATGGCAGGAGAATGAGACAGCTAATTTCTAACTTGTGTTGGTGTGCATGGTTGCAGTGGTTGTAATCATTACTCATGTCAAGCGTGTGTTTGAAAAGAAGGGTTATACCAAATGGTAGGGGAATTAAGTTATCACTGTTATGGATTCCCATCAACTGTTAATTCTGCACTTCATGAGACCTGAACCCTTTAACAGTAGTTAGATTAAAAAAGTTTTAAGTTATATAAACTCAAAAAGGAGAAAATTAAATAAAGACAGACCATATTTTTGTATATAAAAGGTAAAATCATGACATTTTTGTATGATGCAATGTTTTCCCTAGTTGATTGCATTTGGCCCATTTTCAGTATTATTAATGCTCTCAATCATGATGCTGCTCATCATAACTTTTATGATTTATTTTTGTAATTTGTAGACTCTTACAGAAATTCACAAGAATGTGTTGTGACTTTGTCTAATGTGTTGACTCTTTACTATTTATGTTTCATTAATGTCTAAACATAATTTGGAATGTAATCAGTGCATGTAATATATAATAAAGAGTATGTGTTTATAACTGCTTTACTACCACAGTCTCATGATCATTGACTTTCAGTTTATCATTCACATTAACTTATTTACAGATATCAATTTCTGTATTAGTCATAATACTTTATTAAAAGGCCACAAAGATAAATGAACTTACAGTAATTTGCAAAGGGAAGAACTGTGTTTGCTGACCTAACCTCTCTTTAGGAGAAGGTCGCCTTCTGGCATACCTCAATCTAAGGATTCAAACAATAAAATGAATAATATATATTTCTTTCTCTCTATGCATAAATGGTTTCTGTTCACAGATTATGCATTACTATGTCTTATAACACAAGTCTTGTAGTTCACCAATTTAGCAAAACCACTGAAAGAGAACATTCTATAGAGAGTTATGATTAAAAAGACCATAAGAATCACATGTTGAATTTATACACTCTGAAAATATTCATTATGAAGACAGTTTTCCTCGAGTATCACAACAAAAAGCTTTGTTTCTAATATTAAAGCATTCAAAAACAACCCAGTATTTGATATATTTGTTCACCTGAATGCCTTGTGATAAAATAAAATAATAATGAATACTTAGTCTCAGGAAAGCATAACATTGAAAAATCACAAAGAAAAAATTAAGAAATGAAATGACTTATCTATTGAAAAATTAAATAAATTAATCTATGTTGCTAAGACAAAAAAGAAGAAAAAATAAATATAGGAAAACAGGAACAAATAATAGTTGAGGGAGTCATCTATTAACACATAAAAGTAAAATTAACTCAAAAGATGGTCAATTAGTTTTTTTCTAATATAACATATCTCAGAAAAAAGGTTGATTTTCTAATTATTCATGAGTTCTTGAAAATCAACTTTTTAAAAAGGATGATAGAAAAGTAGTGTGGATTGAGAAAAAGTTTTAAATATTTATTTGTACTCCTAGTAAGAGAGATGCAACATTCTATTTTGAATTACCACAATTTATACCATCCTGATATACTTAAAAATTTGATAACCCTATTTTAATTAGTGTAAGTAAAATATTTAATCTATAAAAACTACTTTTTAGGAGTTTACCAGCCCCTCAAAACATTATTTTTAATAGCAATATTTAAAATAAAGAAAAAGATGGATATGGAAGGAAAGAGAAAGATAAAGATTCACTTAATTGACATAAAATTATATATCTATTAGAAGAATACAACAACTTTGCAGATGCTAGTGTGGAAGAATTTTGTGTTCTTGAGTAAAAAAATGCTGCAAATAACTTCAGTTTACTTTAGGATGCTTATGTGTTGGTTGGTATGTGCACATATATGCAAATCCTGTCTCAGGTGATATCAGCCTCTAAGATACAAAATATATACATCAAGGACTAGTATAAGAATGACATACATCAATCTTCACTCTTTATAATATTTTTGCCTTTGCACATTCAAATTTGTATAAAAATTTATGAAAGACAGTGTTACTCTTCTCTATAGTATATCCACTCATAATATCTCCTCATTGTTTTTTTTCTTTTTCTTGTTCTATTTCTTTTTTTGTTTTGAATCAGTGTCTCTTTCTATGTAGCTCAGCTTGGACTTGAATCCACTTTGTATCCCAGGCTGGCCTCAAACTTGCAGCAATCGTCTTGCTTCAGCCTCCCAAGTGCTGGGACTGCAGGCATACACTATTATGCCCAGCATTAAATCAGTTTTTAATTCATGTGCCTGGTCAATGATAATTTATTCTGGATGTGTTATTTCATGAACCTCCACTGGTCATTCACTACATAAATTAAGGGCTCTGCATGTTAATGTTCAAATACATTGGGAATAGATGAAAGTACTAGTTTCGGCCAGTTTGAGTGCTGGTATTAGATGAACTAAAGAGAAAGTCACATATTTTTTTTTTCCTGGAGAAATTTTCAAGGCAGATGGAGAACAAAATATTAATTCAGAAAAGAAATTACCTGAGTTACTCTATGAAGTGAGAGCAAATCGCCATCAGTTTTTCCACAGATTATAGCCAAAAATTAGAATTATATCTTCATTTCCCAAGATGTGAGTCAAATGCTATTTATAAATCAAACAAAAAACTTGCAGTCAAGGCTTCTGAGAGAAACAATGATGAAGCCAAGTGCAGACTGTGTAAAGGATTTAAAGAACTGTAGAGGGTTCAAGGTATAATATTGAAGTCCTTCATGTGGGCCAGCTGTTTTCTTCTAGCAGCGAAAGACTTTACGACTCACACTGAATGTGACTCAGTGCAAATATTTTCATCCCCCATGACCCATTTCATTGTACTTCCCGGGATTTTTATCTATTTTCCTGTGAGACTGTGAACTCTGTGAATGAAAAGATCAAAGTCGAATATTCTATATTTATACATATATAACTCAGTAAAACAGTGGACACTGAAGTCAAAATTTCCTTTGGGGAAATTTTTTAAAATTATGAATGAAAAAGAAAACCTCATGACTCACCGTGAGGAAAATATAGAACTGTAGAAATATAAAAAGTCAAAGATATAGCTATTTATACCAATATTAACGTAGTACTTGTGGATGAAAATTTAGAAAGAAACGCATATACAGAAAGATATACTGTATTGAAATTATTTGGCATTATCAATAGCTACAAAGGGCAGGAGGCAGTGAAATATTATTGCTTGAAGACTGAGAAGAAATCAAAATCTTTGAAAAGTAAAAGTACATAAAATCTAGCATACAGTTTGAAATTAGAGAAAATATTTAAGTGTTTAGATTTCTAAGAAAAAAATTGAGGAAAAGAACATGAAATTAATTACAGAAATATTTAAATTTTAGAAAAGAAACCCTAAAAACTAACTATATGAAAATAAACAACTTTACATATGGTTTCAAAAATCTGTCTAGGAAAATTAATTTGGCTACAGGCAGTGTTTTTAAAACTTCACACTCCATAGAGCGTAAAATACAGACAATGTTTTTCAAGATTCCCTAAAATGAATATGAATAATTGATGTTCTAGCTTGTGGGGGAATTTTCCTGAAATCATGGTAATATGCGCAGCTTTACATGGTGAAAGAGCATGACCAGTGGACGGACACCAGTGGGGTCCCAGATTTACCCCTGAAACTCCCTGTGGGAAGTCAAACTCTCTAAACCTTTTCCAATAAAACAAGAGATTGGCTAGATTTTCTCTATATCCACTTTGAAAACTATGAAAAATGACGACCTGACCTTTGCAATCTCTTCTAGGTCCTGGGTTTGTATCTCCCTGATATTTCTATGCACTAGCATGGGGCAAAATAAATCATTTGTTTATATCTATTTACTACTATCTGAGGATCTGATATATGAGGCAATCATAAAAGAATGTGTGCTCATAAATTATTCCCAGGGATTTTCATACTTATAGTTTGCGAGTTGCCTCTGCATAACATAGAATGCACTGTTTGACTTTCAAAGCTGAGGTTGACAAGTTTAGGTTTATAGGAAAATTTTTTGCAGATGATAACTCTGTCTGGCATGTAAGGGAATTCATGATTCCATATAGTGTTTCTTAAATTTATATACACATAATGTAGCTAGTATGATCAGTAATGGGTAAATCAATAACAACTGCCAATATTGCAAACTAAAATAATCTACCTCACTGCACAACGGATAGGAGATCTGGGAGACAAAGAACAGCCAAAAATAGGAATTTCAGGATGCAGATTTCATTTAGTCTGATTAGCTAAATGTGTCCACATACACGACACACATGTCAACATAAAAAACACATACACAAATACACAGTCTTCCAGGCTTCTAGAATTAATATTGAGTATGAGAATATTATTCTATTTTTAGAATATAACAATGTTTGTGGAATTTACCTGTTGGGGCCATAATCAGGGGAAACACAATCAATCACAGACACCATAACTGTGGAATGCTGCAATTCCATAAAAAAATTCTAAAATTTTGAAGGATCAAAACCTTGAATATATAATTGTTAAAAAAACTTATTTAAAAGACATTTGTTCACAGTTTTATGAGATTTATTTAAGAAATATAAAACATGACATAGCATTTTATAGGCCATTTTATGCAATAAAGTAGCCCATAATTATATATGTATTTTCCAACCTCACATGGTCAAGTAGTCTAAGGAAACATCAGTGTATTGATAGTATCATGGTTGTAACACTATGAGTAGATAAACATATTCATAAAGAATAGGTCAAAAAGTAAAATTTATAATTTTGTGCACCCAAGTTCATAACTGTGGCCATCAGAAATACCATGACAATCTGTTTTTGAACAAAATCAGTCAAAAAATTACAAGGAGTTACCACTACATATGAAGTAGGCAGTTACACAAAGAGCCAAGATCTTGAGAGATTTTACATTTCACAAATGTAGAAAATGGGTACATGGAAATGCATTTGGCAAACATTCATAATAGACCACAAATTTGGAGAAAATAACATTTGTAATCAAAAGCAACACCATCATTTAGGTTTCTTCTTATTCTATTATCCCCATAATTATTTTTTACATGGCTAGTAGCTTCAGTGGCTTCTCTAAGAAATATACCCTTTGTTAAAAAATTCTGAAATTTCATTTACTGAAAGAACTGACTAGAAGACAAATGATACATTTTTAAATTAAATGTTTCATTGTTGTCATATTAAGTGACCAATCCTCCAGAATTGGGCTTTTTTCCCATTTAATGTTTCTCCTTTCTCTCCACCTTTCCACTTCCCATGGGAATGGTAGTTTTCAGAATTTCAGTCTTCGTGATTTCACTATTCAAATTTTAATTTTTTAGGATTGCAATTTTCAAGATTTTAGACCACATGAATTTCGGGTGTTAGGGAATTTTGACCTTCAACATTTTAACATTCATAGTTATGGTGTTAGGGAGGACCATTTTCAGGATTGTGATTGGCCTTGGAATTTATCAGCTATAAAAATGAGGGTATTATGAAAAATAATTTCTAATAGATAACTTTTTTTGAATCTGTGAAGGTTATCTGAAGGACACACAGAATTCTTATTTTGTTTTCTGCATATTAACATAAAAACATATTTGATCTTTTGAGTACTATCAATAAACAACTGCTCATTTTTCAATAAAATTGGTTTTGGTTTCATGGGTAACCTCTAAGCACTTGTTTTGTTTTGTTTTGCCTTCCTTTGAGGTTTTATTTTTTATTTATTTATTTTTACTTGTGAGTTTAGTTTCTGGTAGAGTGTAAATAACTGCTGGCTAGTGCTTCTCCTTTTCTCTATTCACTTTTATCTTCATGCAGTGAGCATGATTCCTTACTATTATTAATTATTATAGTTATGTACCCTCACAATTATCTTTTTGTTCAAATTTGATTAGCATAACCTTTTCCAGTTTTCATTTTTCAATTTTGTTTAATTTTAAAGAGAATAAAACCAAGCAAAATAAAACAGAATAAAGTCGATCAAAACAAACCAGTGTAAATGACAAAAGACTTCAAAACAATATAATAGGAAATCAACAATGGTTACCATAATGCCTCTTGTTTTCTTCAAAATAGCTGCCCATACCTTCAGACAGTAAAAAATCAAACAAGACAGAACAGAATAGAACCAGTAAAAGCAAAACAATGAATACAATAAAAGACTTCAAAACAAGATAATAGTAAATATGAAATGGCTACCATAATATACCTTGTTATCTTTGAAATAGCTGTCCATACCATTGAATATAACAAAATCAAACAAGACAAAGCAGAATAAAACCCAACCCAACAAAACAATGAGAATGATACAGCATTTCAAAACAAGATAATAAGGAATTAACAACAGCTACCACCTACAGAAGGAGATCCCCCATAGATGCTACATTGCATATTGTTATCCTTTGAATAGATGATCACACTACTAGCTTTAGATCTGTGAAGTCAGTGAAACGCAAAACACTACAAGCATTAAATTGTATTTTATTTCAATAGCTGTCATTGCAGCCTGTGTTTCACCAGATCAGCAGGTTGCTTGCTACAGTGGTGGTGCGGGGATAGTTGACCTTTCTTGTCTCCCAGCCTGTGTGCTGGAAGAGGCTGGCATCTGGCTCTCTACCCAACAGCCTGCACATGGCACCGACTTGCAGGGAGGGCTTGCTTCTTGTGATTTCATGTTCTCTTCTCTCACAGTCTGCCCATTTTTCAATTTTTTGTGTGTCCTTATTTTTAGGATTATTTTCCGACAACATTTTTTGAAATATTTGATTGACATTAAATAGTTGTTCATACTTATGAGTTGCAGTGTGACATTTTAATACACATATACAATGTTTTGTTTTGTTTTTATGGTACCAGGGATTGAACTCATGACCTCTTGCTTACCAGGCAAGTGCTTGAGCTGCTGAGCTAAATCCCTGGTTCCTACACACATACAATGTTAATTTTTAAAATCAAGATGTATTATATATCTTTTACCTCAAATATTTGTCATTTTTGTGTTGAAAACATTCAAAATAATTTCTCTAGCTTTTTCAGAAACATGCTTACAATAAATTATTGTTAACCATGGTCACACTACTGTGCCATTGAACCCTGGAATTTATTATTCTTGTTTAATGAATTCTTATGCCATCATTACAATCTCTGATAATCACTATTCACTTTCCTTCTATAAAATGAATTTACAGTATTTAACTTCTACATATGAGTGAGGACATGTGGTATTTGTTTTCCTGCAGTTGCCCTATTACATTTACTATTCTGCTCTCTGATCTCATCTATGTTGTTGCAAATGACAAGATTTCATTCCTTTCTATCATACAATAATATTCTACTTGTTTTATTCCGTTGTGTTGTATATATAATACATATTTTTATCCTTTCATTCATGAATGGATACCTTACTTGAGGTAATGTCTTGGCTATTATGAATTATGCTGTAATACACATGGGAATGCAGGCATCATTCTAACTTTCCTTTAGTTGTACATCCAGCAGTGGAATAGTTGAATCATATGGTGATTTTGTTTTTAAATTTATAAGGATCCATCATACTATTATTTATAATAACTATATTAATTTACATTTACACCAATAGTATATGTATTCCCCCTTTTTCTATATCCTTGTTAGATTTTCTTAATTTTTTTTTTTTTGGAAATAATCATTCTGACTTGAATTAAGTAACAGTTCATTGTGGTTTTCATTTGCATTTCCCCAAAGAATGGACATATTGTGCATTTTAAAATATAGGTTTTTGCCTTTTGTATGTCTTTTCAACAATGGTTAGTCAGATCTTTTACTCATTTTGAAACTGTATTATGTAGGCTTTTTGTTGCTGCTGTTGTTGAGTTATTGAGTTCTTAAATATTTTTGATATTACTGCTTTGTATGCATAGATTACAAATATTTCTCCATTTATGCAAAATAAACTTTATTGTTTCTTTTTGGAAGAAGCTTTTTAGCATATATGATTCCATTTATCTATTTTTGCTTGTATGTCCTGGGTTTTGAGGCCTTATCAAAATAAAATTTCTTGCCCACATCAGTTTCCTAAGGACTTCCCTTAGCTCTTCATATGTATTTCATAGGCTTAGGCTTATATTTAAGTTTTTGATTGACACTGACTTTATTTTTGTGTATGATGAGAGAAATTTAGTTATGTTATTCTACACATGATTATCTATGTTATCAGAGGAGTTATTAGAAAGATTGCCCTTTCTTCAATGTATCTTTTCATAGGTCTTGTTAAAAAAAGCAGTTGATGGTAAATACATGGGTGTACTTCTGAGTTCTCCATCATATTCTATTAGTCTCTGTGTTTATTAATATACTACCATGATAATTCATTAGTGGCTTTGTACTAAATTTTATTTTATTTTATTTTTCTTTGTACTAAATTTTAAAGTTCAGGTATTGTAGTCCACCAGCTTTCTTTTTATTCTGAATTGCTTTCATTATTTGAATGTTCTATGTATCCATATGGATTTTAGGATTTCTTTTTCTTTTTCTGTGAAGAACGTCATTGGAATTTTGATAACTTCAATGTCTCAATGAAAATCATTGGTTATATCTCTACTACAAAATGACCTCACAGAGCAAAATGACACTTTCAAGTTATGCACTGTGCACATTCATTTTGTAACAGGAATTAGTGAGGCAGGAGTTAGTACTGTATTAGGCAGTAAGGACAATGGGCCCCAAAAAAGGGTCACAAAGCCCAAAATCGAGTCTACTAAATCATGAACCTCCAGCAATCTTACAAAAATGTGTGTCAGGTGTCCTTTGACTGTCTAGGACCTACCCAGAATGTGACAAGCAAGTCGTTGGCTTGAGGATAATGAACCCAGAATGGATACTGCATGAACACAGTGTAGATCAGACTCCCTCAAAATATGTAGTCTCTTACAGAGTAGAGATTGTATAGCTTAGGCATTGATCCAAACTCCTCTCTAAATCTCTTAAAAACCCCTATGCAGGACTGGGAATTTAGCTCAATGGCTCAAGTGCCTGCCTGGTAAATGTTTGTTCGTGAGTTCCATCCCCGGTACCAAAAACAAAACAAAACAAAACAAGACAAAACCCTATGCAGAGAGCCCTCAATGCTCTACTCAAAACCCTGTCTGAGTAGCTGGAGGTTTACTTCTTTAAAATTATCTTTCATATTCTTACCTTCATATCTTTTAAATAAAGTTGCTTGCATCATTCCTCCTGTATCCTAAGTTTCATTATTCATCACTATGGGATATAACTCTCATGTTCCAGTAAAAATTTCAATACCTGACCACTTGACCAATAGTGTTCCTGCTAGTCCTAAGGCCCACGATATCAGAAAGGGAACAATTCTTTAAATACCCTCCCACCTTGAATTGAAGCCTGACTAATTTAAAATTTTTCTTTTGTAAATAAGTTTCCTAAATTTCTTGTATGATTAAGTCTCCTGAAAGAACAATAACTATCTGAAAAGAACCAGAAAGACACTTTGTAATTCCAAAGTAACCCCCCAAAAATGTCAAAAAGAATTATAATCAACAACTTTCCCTGAACCTATGGAGTAACTTGATTACATAAAAAGATACCTGAACTTGCATTCAGTGCAGAGTTCTGTATGGAACTGCCTGCCTTCTTAATTGAAGATGTAAATCTGTATTTGCTTTACAATGAATTCTACCTATTCTTCTGTAAAGCAACCTATGTTTTGACACTGAACTCTTTCATCAAAGGCACAAAGCCCCATTATCCCCATGTCAGAACCTGGCCTCCTGATGACAGAGCCATTAACCTATGTGGCAAGTGAGCTAGAAATATGTCCAAAGGAGAATCTTGACTTTGCTATATTGAGGCAACTCAGTGCCCACCAACCTCTCCCTGTGTAAAACATGAGTATGCTTAACTCCATCTTCCTGTTCATCTAGAATCTGTGAGTAACCTAAGCAAAATCAACCTTTTTAGGTCACTAGTTTACATATTTGCTTGGAACAAATTGTAGAATAATACTTTGCATAGTGTTATAAGTTGATTTTTTTTTCTTTCCCAAATTCATATCTTAAATCCCTAACCCCAGCTCCACAGAGTACAACTATTTGCACATGAATTCTTTAAAGAGGTAAACAAATTAAAATAAGACCATTAAAGTGGGTTCTAATCCAGTGTGACTGAGGTTCCTGTATGCACAGGTTAGACACTAGGATTGTGCATACCCAGGAGAAAGACCATGAGAGGTCACAGGAAAAAAGCAGCCCTTAAAGTCAGGGAGCATCGAAACCTCCCAACACCTTGTTCATTGACTTCTAGCTTTCAGAACTTTAAAGCATACAAATTTATGCGGTGTAAGCCACCCAGTGTATTGTATATTGTGGCAGTCTTAGTAAATTAACAAAGTATCCAGGATCATATTTTGATAAATATTCCTGTCCTTAAATCTAGATATAGAGAATAAACAATCCTACACATTTAACTATACTTGTATTTTCCTTCCTCTGCTCTGTTCTGATCAATAACAAAGATTTATTAAGTATACTGACAATTTTTATGTTAATTCTGGTGCTATAAGTTGAGGTGCTTTAGCAAGCAATTATTTTTATTTGAGAAATATTTTTTCCACTGAATAAGCATTGAAAGTGTTTTCAATCAGACATAATTTTGAAGTAGCAATATCAATAGTTAACTGTAGAATGAAACTGCAGAATTTAATATTCAATGGATTACTAAGATTACCTATCAGAAAAGATTTCATCAGTTTAAAAGAATATATAATCTTCCTTGGGTAATATAAATATTTTGAGTACGCAATTGCTAAAAAATGCAATTCTACATGCAAACAGGAAAAATATGATAGAATTTTTTATGGTTTTAATATTTAAACATTAAATTGAGTTTGCTATTTAGTATTTCAAAATCATACAACTAGGATAAAATACATAAAACACATACTTGAACCTTATTTTCTGATAAATATATGCTTGTGGCCTTTTCAATATTTTAAACTCAGATCAACTTATAAATGAGTCTTTATGTCTGACTCATAATTATCAATGTTATGGTTAAACATTGAACATATAAGAATGTAAATATGGGAATGTAATGAAAACAATTTTAGTCTGTGTTATCTATTGGTGGGTTTTTTATCCTCATATTCAATGATTATTGAATTAAAAATATTTGAGAAAATTGCATCTGTTCTAAACATATGTAAATACAGCCATAGTACTTTTTCTTGTCTTTATTTCCTACACAGTTCAGTATAACAATTGTTTGACTGATGCAAGTAATCTAAAATTAAATTGTGAGTCATTATAGCATATTTGCAAATACTGTGCCATTTTAGATAAGAGCTTTGAATACTTGGTGATTTTAGTATCTTCAAGGAGTTCTAAAACCAAAACTTGGTGGATATTGTGGAAAAACTACAACAGTAGAGTACCCCATGTTTACACAATGGTAAAGAAAATAAACTCGTGAAGAAATAATGCAGGCAACATGCAGCAAGAATTATTGGATCTTCAATATTTTAAAATTTAGAAATGTTTTATAAACTTTAAGAAATAATGTTAAATTTCCATAGGATATATTTTCTGTAACACAGATAAGAAAGAAAATATTTGCTCTAAGCCAAATGCAGAATGAGTAGACCTAGAAGGAGTCTGGATTGGCTAAGTCATAAATGGTTTTTTTGTCTATAACATAATACACTCTTTATGGTTTTTCCACACACATTTACCATTTTTTTGAAGCTTTTTAGCCTGACTTCCATTTGCCAAACTCTAGTGATATTTAAAACAGATAATGTGTTCTGGTATCCACTTTATTAGTCCAAAATAAAGCAAAGAGATATGAAGGTTTTCCAATTATTTTTTTCAAATAAGAAGACTATATTAAGAAAATACGATAACACTAAAATAGCACACTTCATAAAATTATATAAACATTTTTCTGGAGAAATATTTTAAATAATTAAGAATAAAAACATAAATATATTTTAAAATACTCAAAGTAAACCCTTCAAATTAAACACTTTATAGGTATCCACAGACATCTTTTCTATTTTAAGAAACTTAATACTTACATGGATATTAATAGTCCCATAGTATTATATAATATTAACAGCAAGAAAATCAGCATAATTTATACATATGCTATTATATTTTAAATAGCATAGAATAAGAATGTAGGAATTCTGTTATGCTATCAATGTATTTAACAACTTCACTTTGACTCTTCATCCTTGACTCTTTACTGAATGTATCAGACCAGGTAGCTAGATATATAAAATTGATACACTAATTCTGGTTTTTATCTTTGCCTCTTGTTACCATTCAGTTTCCTTAAAAGTAATCTAAATTTTTTAATCTTAAAAAGTTACAACAATTTTGTAAGATAAGACTAGATTTTTGTAGCCACCATTTATGTGTATAAATGTGTGATTCTCTTTATTATACCTAGTACATTATTTATGCAGACACAAGATGAAATGGAAGTACAATTTAGCAGTTTTTCAGTCTATATACCAATTGTCTGTTATTTGAAGAAATTTGAAGTGGCAAAATAAACATGTAAGTATACATGTATGTATACATATATTTAATATGTAAATTTAAATATTTTAATATAAGAAATAAGAATAAATTATTATGAATAGTGGCCGTTGTTTCTTATCAGTTTCTTTCTTAAAAATTATCCACATATAAAAATTATTTAATAACTGAATCTTTTATCCAGTTCTTAAAGTTAATTAAAAAAGTAAAAATCAATATTTTAGCTAACATGTTATACTCATACTGTTCGTAGCACTGAGAGTTTAACCCTGGTCTTCTACAAATGAAAATATTATGATAACATTATTTTCATGTGGTTAAACAAATTTCAAATTCTGAACGTGTACTAAAAATTAAAATGAACATCCTATCCCTTTGTTTGAAAAAATCTTGTTGCCATGGTTTTTCCACTTTACCTTGTAACCATAGTAACAACAACTCTTACATAAATCTACCTTTCCTACTCATGAATCACATATTTTTGAAAGTATTTTCTTTTCTTTATTTACACATAATGAATTATCTGAAATAGAGACACCAAGAATGCTCACATGATGACTATAATTTACTAACAGAAAGAAAAATGAAAAAAAAATAGGGGAATAAAACAGAAACATCAGGAGATCACCTTCAACTAAGAAACTATCACAGTAATAGAAAAGTTATTTCCCTTCTGTAAGTTGATGGATGAAACTTAAGGTTTGAGAAAATTGACCTGGACAGATATATTCATGGGTCTGAGGTATTATAGATGTGTTTTAAATAATAACTCAGTTTTCCCGGCATGGTGTCCCATGTCTGTAATTCCAGCACTCTGTGAGACTGAGGCAGGAGGATTATTAGTTCAAACCTGCCCTGAGAAAGTTAGCAGCTCAGACAGATCTTATATCAAAATGAAAATTATAAAACAAAACAAAGAAAAAAGGCTGGAAATATAACTCAGTGCAAGGGCTCTGGGTTAAATTCCCAGTACTTAACAAAACAGACCAACAACTCAGATTTTTGCTTATGTATGAAAACAAAAGAGGGAAACATGGTGTATATTAAACCAATAATCTCTTCTTTTCAACAGTGAAGACATTCTCTAAAGAGTACTTCACCTTTCAGTTTGAAGATACCTCTAAAATAAAAATTTATTTCATAACAAATTTTTCTCAAATGGCTATCATAGTGCTAAACCATTGTTAGTGAAGGTCTGACAGAGAAATATTCTTAAAAGTTAATCTATTAATGAATATCTATTAATGAACATTATGTATTAGTGAATATTTTTAAAGCGAATATGTATTTTCTTTGGAAGAACTATAGTTTAATTTGAGAGGACCTAGAAGAACCACAATACTTGATGAAAGTTTGCTAATGTCCTGTTTCTATTATTTGGATGAAGACCAGTTGTCACCTAGAAAATCAAACAAAATTAGCCCAAACTTAAAGGCCTTAATGAAATACTAGAGTAAAACATGTACTTATCACTCAGCTATAGGCCATGATGCCAAAGGGAAACTTGAAGATCTTTGATGTGATCATTCTGACTTAGGAATCTCAGTCCAAAATAACAAGTGTCTTTGTTGAATCTCAGTGATTCTCTACTCCTCTCAATAATCTACAACCAAGGATCACCCAACATAATCCTGTAGTCAAAAACATCTCTGGTACTGATTTTTATAGCTAGGGAGAATATATGTGGAACTATGGCTCCATTCACTACTCCACTATGTTCTTTGTAAAACCGAAACCATGAAGAATTTACATATCTTTTAGATGTTTAGCTATCTATGTGAAAATGAAGTGTGGAATATAAACACTGCAAATTGCTCCTTTTCACTATATAGGCATCAGGGTCCCATTTATAGAACAGATAATTAATAGCATATGAATGAGTTTAAGAAACCAACATAAATCTAAATATAGGGGAAATACCTTCATCATATCTATATGGTCTTATTCTTTTCTTAAGTGCCTTTATCCTATGTCATTTGAAGGCCTAGTAGAGAGGTTGCTCATTGTTTTTCTTGTTGTTGTTGTTTTGTTTTATACTGGGAATTAAACTCAAGACCTTGCACTTGCCAGGCAAGCACTTATGCCACTGAAGTATATCTCTGGCTTCATTATTGATTGTTTTTTTTTCCACTATGCTCATTAACAACACAGCATTTGTTGCTAAGTGTGAGTTCTAGTAGTTGCCATAACTTGGGGAATGGTGGAGTGCTTCAGTAAAATACTATTAGAAATGAATGAGAAATTGAATGTACAATTGCCAAAATTTATATAAAAATAGAACTGTGATTCACAATCCTCAGCAACCAGGTCCAAAAGCCAAACTATTTTCTTCAATAAGCAGCCTAGTAAGTCAGTTTATAAATCAGACATTTAGGAAGTCAGAAAAATTTTCCCCACAGCTCAGAAAACTGAAGAATAATCCCTCCGTCTTAATTCTTTTCTCTCATCACTGAGACACAAACCCAACACCCAGAAATGTAAGGAAGAAAGGCTTCTTTTTCCTCAGAGTTTGTAGAGGTTTCAATCCATAGGAAGGTGGCACCAAGGTGTGGTGGCATGGCAGAGGGGAGTCTGGGAAGAAAAGAGTTCATGGCATGGCAGCAAGAAGCAGAGCAGAAATCAAGGAAGGAGGGAAGGAAATAAACCCTTCCAAGTCACACCTCCAGTGACCCAACTCCTCTGACCAAGTTTTATCTCTCAAATCACATTTAGCTGTAAAATCTCGGACTAGGCCACTGATGAGTCTCACACCCCCATGATCCAATCTCCTCCCAGATGCCCCACAAATGATCCCATGAAGCCAATTGGATTCTTTCTACTGTTTTTCTTGGAATGGTAGTCTTATATCTTTCTAAAATATTCTTCACAACATTTTGGAGAGCTGGTTTTACGGTCATGAATTTCTTCAGTTGTTTGTTAGGGAAAGGTCTTATTTCTCCATTTATTTTGAAAGATAGTTTTGCAGGGTATGTCAGTCAGATTTGAAGGTTGTTCTGTTTCAGGACTTGAAGTACTTCACTCCAACCTTCCCTTGACTTAAGAGTTTGTGCTGAGAAGTATACTATGATTCTGAAGAGCTTTCCACTTTAGGTGATTTGTTTTCTCTAACTTCTTTTAATATTAAGTTCTTGTTCTGAATTTCTGGAGTCTTGGTTATATTATGCCTTCATGTAGATTTATTTTGCTCATGGCTAATTAGAGTTTATATACCTCAATTAACTGCATAATAAATTTTTTTTCCGTGCTTGGGAAATTTCCTGCCATTACTTCTGTGAACAGGTTTTTTATGTTGTTTATGCTGTCTCCTTCTTTTTCATTGATGCTGATCAATCGTATGTTGTCCTTTTCATCATCTTGCACTTATTGGATTAATTTTTCATGGTCTTTTGGTAATTTTAAGAGAACTTCTTATAACTCTAAGCACAATCTTGTCCTCTACATCTGATGTCTTCATCTTGGTTCATTTGGTTGAGTATACTTTCAATGAAAATTTTAATCTGGATATCTGTTTGAAGTTGTTTCATGGAGTCCATTTCTTTCATGTTGGACTTTCCTGGTTTCCATCATTTTGGTAAGATCTTTCTTTTTTTTTGGCACTGGGGATCAAACTCATGACCTCATGCTTGCCAGGCAGGCACTTAAGACACTGAGCTAAATCCCCAGTCCTTTATGTTTTTTTTAATCTCTATTTCTACTAGGTTTTAAATGTGTTCCTCTAATCGCTGAGGAACTCCTTCATTATGACCTGAGTGATTAGTTCTGGCCTGATTTTCTCTATTGTCTCTCACACCTTTTTTTTTTCTTCTATTGCTACTATTTCAGAAAATTCAGGTGGTTGTGTGTTCATTTCCTCTACTTCACTGTCCCCTGGACTTGTCCTGTGTGAGCTGGAGGTCTGGTGTTGCATTTTGGTTCTGCATCTTGTCATTTTCAATTTTTTTATTTTATTTTTTTCCTGTGTTGATGCTTGTAAATCATTTATATAGGTAGCTCAATCACTAGTATCAAGGCTTTCCTAGGAAATGTCTCTTCCTAAAAGATGTTCTTTTAGGTGTGGCTGGCCCTTGGCCTTGGTATCTGTCCCAAGATCCTACCTTTCCAATTCACTGGGGATGAGAAGTTTCTATCTATTCAACTCTGCACCCAGTCGCTGGTACTGGACTATGGTGATGATTATGACCCTATATAACCACAGTGTTGTCATACAAAGAAGAACAACTGATTAAAAGATGTGTGACATCTTAGCTAAAATAGTACAATTAGTAACAACAATAGCATCATACAGAGTCTAGAAAATTACAAACTGTAGTAAATATTAATTTAGTACCTTTAGCCATAGGAGCAAGATCTAAGTTATATAACGAAATTCAGTATAAATCAGGCACTTGTAAGCAGTGCGTTTCATCTCAGTAGAGTTATTTTATCCACTGGGGGTTAATTTAAGAGGGATAAAGGAAAAAAAGAGTAATAAATGAAGAGAAATAGAGTAGAAATAAGGCTGGCAGACAAAGGATGATCTCTCATGCTTTAGAAAACTGTAGAAGAGGACAGGAGAGAATTAATGAAAGAGAAAGCAAAAGAGAGAGCCCAAATCTGCTTAGTAACCCTGCCAAATCCACATTAGGATTAGTGCTGGGTATGGGGCTGATCTTGACCTCCAAATGTGGGAGCTGGTGCTAGAGTCTTTAGCCAGCAACTTTCTGTATGTCCTTTGGCAGCTCATCCACATCTTCTCACCCTGTTTGTCTCTGCGTCACTTTCCCAATTACTGTGGTGCCTTCAGACACAGACAGCCTGTGGCTGCTCCCAGGCCCATGTATAGTTGGTCCCTCCTGACCCTTGTACAGATACCCCTGTTCTACTTCCTTGGTCTCTCTCCTCCCACACAGCTGGGAGCAGAGTAGGGAGAGTGCTGTCTGCCAACTCATTGCCCCTGGTCTCTCCTCTCTCATGCCACTGGGGGAAGGGGGATCAGGAATGGTGACTTTCCACTCATTGCCTCATTGTGGCTCAAAGCTACTTAAATCTCATGACTCTTCTCTCACACCACTGGTAGCAGGACAGGAGGGGTGGTTCTATTCCACTCACTACCTTTACCACCACCACTGTGGTCCCTAACCTTGTTGTCACTAGAGCTTCCAGTTAGCTGGTATGGTACATGACAAAAAATAAAAAAGAAAAGGAAACAACAAAACAAAGCAAACAAAAACTGGCAGCCCATCAGGAAGGGAGCACCTTCTTGGTCACTGTTATGATTTGTATCTAGGTGGGCCCCCAAGTCTCATGTAGTCATGGAAGCAGATAAAGCTATCATTTGTGATTGACTTGTTGTCTAGTGCTGGGATTGGTGGTGTGAGTTCTGCACCTGTCCAGGGGTGGAGCCACCATACAATGTAAGGTCGGGAAGGAGGCATGCTTCTGTGCTTCTCCCTCCTTTGTGTGGTTTGCTCTTGCCACTTGCAGCCACCATGAACAGCTGCTCCCTCAGTCATGCCACCCTGCCTTGGAACCAGCTGAATGTGAACTGAAACTCCCAAAACTGTAAGAAATAAACCTTTCCTTCCTTCACTTTGGACATCAGTTATTTGTCTCAACAATAACAGAAAAGTAACCCAGACAGAATTTGGTACCAGGAGTGAGGTTGTTGCTGTGACTGTACCTGACCAAGTGGTTCAAGACCCTTTGGGAATGTCTTGTGGGATGAGTTTGGAAAGGCTTGGAGATGTTGCCTGAAAGAGTAGAGCTGGAACAGCTTACGCTGTTCTGCATGGGAGATTCTGGTCAGAACTCAGGAGACAAGAAGGCTGATAGAGAGCCTGCTGGTAAAGACTAGGCTTCAGAGGTTACTGCTGGAAAGAAGGTCTGCATTGGTTGTTGGACTCCACACAAGTCTGTTATGGCTTGGCAGAAAGTTGGTCTGCATTTTGCTAGTGTCCAGAGACTTTGCCTGAGACTACGATTAAGGGTGGTGGACTGATTAATCTGTCAAAAGAAATTTCAAGGCAGTCAAAAATTGAGGTTGTGGCATAGCTATTGTTGGGGGTTTTTAGTCAGATTTATGATGGGAATCAAGAGCAAAGAGTCCACGGTGGTGATTTAAAATGCTGTGAGTCTGGTTCGAAAGCTGTGGACTGTAAAGATAGAGCTGAAACCTCGATTTCTGAGAAGGAAGAGAGAAATAAAAAAGATGCCCTGGGGGCATCCCAGAAAGCAGTAGGTCTCTGCCCTTTGCAGCTTCAAACCTCCAAAAGTGAAAGACTTTGCCCAGGGGAAAAACCTACAGAGCATGATGTTCCAAGAATGGCAGCCAAGGCCACATGGGGTTCCAGAATGGCAGTGACATAGAGAATCTGTTCCTCACAATGAGGTTCAGAGTGCCCAGCAATCCAGGTACTTGACCCCTATGGCCAAGAAAGAGAAAAGCCTGGCTACTGCTGCAGCTGGCAACAGAACTTGGCAGCATTCACTTGGTGCTGGTTTTAGGCACATGGAGAATGGCAAGTTCTGAGTTCAAAAAGGCTTCCACCTTGATTTCAAAGAGCCTGGAAGGCCAGGCAGTGTGACCCTCAGAGGGTAGTATGTGAAGCTGTATAGTGGAAAATCCAGAAATTTTGAAAAGCCAGGAACATGGATCATCTAAGGAAAGCTGCAAAGATTGAGCAGAGTGGGCTTAAGAGAGAAGCTGTGAGAACCACAACCCTTAAAAGTGCAGTGGGGATGGAGCCACACAAGCTCTTTGGAGCTCACAATTTGTCACAGATTGCTTCAGATGCTGGACACACAGCTACAGGACCTAATATTTGTGCTGGAGGATTTTGGACTTACTTTGGCTCCAATGCTTTGTATTCCCACTTGCAACTTTTGGAATGGTAATGTCTATCTTGTGTCATTACATGTTGGAAATGTTTAACTTTGTTTTCATTTGTACAGGGGCTTGCAGCTAAGAGTTTGCCTTAGGTCTCAGAGGAGACTTGGGATTTGGACTTCTCAGCAATGCTGAAATGGTTAGGACTTTGGCAACATCTAGGAGATGGACTAAATGTCTTTGTATAAGGGATGTACATGATTTTTTTGGTGGTCCAGGGGTGGAATGTTATGGTTTGTATCTAGGTGGTCCACCAAGCCTCACGTAATCATGGAAGTGGATAAATCTATCATTTGTGGTTGACTCATTGTCTAGTGCTGGGATTGGCAGTGTGAGTTCTGTACCCACCCAGGGGTGACACCGACATACAATGTAAGGTCGGGAAGGAGACAGGTTTTTCGCTCTTTTGTGCAGTTTGCTCTTGCCACTTGCAGCCACCAAGAATGCCTGACCCCTCAGCCACACCACCCTGCCTTGAAACCAGCTGAGTATGGACTAAAACCACAAAAACTGTAAAAAATAAACCTCTCCTTCCTTCACTTTGGGCGTCAGGTATTTTGTCTCAACAATAAGAAAAAAGTAACCAAGACAGTCACTTACTCCTGTGTGCACCTGTGAAATTTACTGCCAGGTGCAGTGGCCTAGAGGAAAGCAAAAAGTTGAGGACCCTTATGTACCAGATCTATCCTGTGTGGCTTGAGTTTGTCATGCTCTTGCAGTCCATCGGTTTTTTGGGGAACTCCCCAGAATGGCACTTCCTGTTCCACATTCAGGCAGAAGTCCCACAGGCGGCCCTGTGGGCTGCTTTGCCATTTTATAAAGTGCCATGCATTTGCTTTGTTTGATCTGCAAGTTTGTTATTTCAGATTGGTGTTCGCATAAGGTTGTATGCCCTCCCTTTCTTCCAAATACCTTTATTTTCAGTTGATGTTTTGAAAAATTCCAGTGTGGATCTTCTATTTAGCCATGTTGAATTCCCCAGCTAATATTTTAAAAATTGACCTTAAAATCAATGATTATGAAAATATATAATGAAACAGGATTCCTGATTTATATAAGTACAATATTATTATTAGATGCATCATTGAATCTTAAAAGAAAGAATAAAACAAGGCTAAATCTGTAATTGGTAAAGAAGCAACAGTCATTTAACCAGAAAAAGGACAAATTAGATCAGTTATGTTGTTTGCTAAGTATGTGGGTTTTGAAATATATATATATATATAAATATATATATATTTATATATATTATATATAAATTATATATAATATATATTATATATAAATTATTATTATATTATATTATATATAAATATATATTATATATAAATTATATATAATATATAATATATATTATAAATATATATTTTTATATATATAAATATATATCTATATATATATATAGAGAGAGAGAGAGAGCGCAAGAGAGAGAGTGGTCTTATTTCTTTTTTAATCCATGGCAGTAAGATAGTAACCTTTTCTATTGATAGTGTTGTAGTAACTAATTGACCTTGAATAGTAGAACCTATGGCCTAATTATGATAGACCAGACTCCTGACATCATTAGCCAACACCAGGTCCTGGTTACTAGAGAAACTTTTCACTTTTCTGGAGTAAACGATTTTTGACAAGAAGTCTAATACCCCAATCACTTGCTGCATAACATGAAGGTAAGATGAATATATAATTTTCAGAGCAGAATAGATATTATTAGGATAAGAAATAGTGTAAAAAGTTAGAGTATCTCCCGTCTTTTCACCCTCTCAAGGTTCCTATTGTTTTCCTTAAAAATTTCTAATAGCAAAAATACTACTGCAACAAACATTAGAAAAAATGTCAAACTTGTATTTACGTTTCTTTGCCTTTCCTTCTTATAGTACAGTTCCATTAATTATGACAGAGATGTTGTATAAATTGGGGTTAAAATTAGAAAATTAGGCTTATGAGTCTGCTTTTGTGTATTCTTTTTCTTTTTTTCTACTGTTTAATTGAACTTCCAGATCAATTTTAGGGATGATTCATCAGAGAGTAATGTAAGATATTATTTTACACTTAAAATTATACACTGCTTTTTCCATAAGCTTTGAGTATAATCTAGGAAATAATCAGGAGGTTAATGGGCTGCAAGAATTGAATGTTTAAAAAAATACGTGGGAAGCCAGGAACAAATTTTTAAAATCTTTTTATGTACTATTGTGTATCTGTAATGCTTATAGCTAGAACCACTGACTCTTTGCTAAAGAAAAGAGTTCCTAAGAAGTTCCCAAATTAGCAAGTACAGATGCTATAGTTTCAAAGAATAAGTAGCCATGTTTATTTGTGATGGTGAGATGTCAAAAAACAATTAGATCTTTCGAAAAAAAAAAGAGATATCTTCCTTTTTTTTAATGGACAATAGTTTAAATCTACCTAAAGAAGCTCTACTATTCTCTTTCACCAAAGTAAAAGGCTCACTCAGATTTATTACTAAGCAGTCTTGCTTTCCTGGAGAGATGACTTTGAACAGAAGCATAAACAACTGAGTCAATGGAAACCATCTTACCTTACACAAAAATGCCACCCTTTTGCAGTGACACATTACAATATGACAGAATAATTTATCGGGCTTCATTAGAAATCGTGTCTAATAAGAAAGGTTATAACTGCAAGCTTAAACAATGCTGGCATATTTGCTCACTGCATAATCAAACTGATGTTTACCTGAAAGTAGAATTTAATTATATGAACTTTTTCTTTCTCCACAGAAGTTATTTAATTCTATCTTTCTGCTTTCCTGAGTAAATAGAGTATCTTTATCCGAGCTTTTTCCTTACAGCTATCTTAAAGTTTGTTGATTCTAAGTGTATATTTTCTGTAGTTATTTTTGAAATGATTTCTTGGTTACTACACAGCAGTTCTCAGTGGTTATAAATCAATTCCTTAAAGCAATTAATTAAAAATTTAAGGCAGTTAATCCAGCCTAAGGCTTCCAAACTCATGGATCACCAGCTGGGTTTATGGAAGCCATCTGGTGTATACTGATTTTTCTTTTTTTCTGTCTTTTTTTTATTATTTTCCAGATAGATTGTTCAATCAGTCTTTCCCTGAATGATTCAGGAAATTGGATTTTGTCTAAAATCTATCTGAATGTAGATAAGAATAGTTAGATATAGATACAGTTTTAGATATAGATGTACAAAGTTAAGAGAATAAATCTCACTTGGGGAATTATGTTTCATGTTATAATAGAAAAATATATTATTGCAGAATATCTCTAAAACTTTTCCCTTTTGCCCCTTATCCATTTTTCTAAGTCTTAGAAAAGTCCACATTTTAAACAGTCATATCTGTAGGACCAAGTGACACTTTTAAATAATATTTATAAAAATATTTCTGTCTCGAAATAAAATTCAGAGATTCTATACCTTGCCTATATAAGTAATATAAACTAAGATGATGTTATAAATGTAACATAGAGGACATGCTGAAACACTAATAAATAATAGTACTCAGTGTAAACAACATATGATTAAATCACAAGTTACATTGTAATGGTGAGATACTTGATATTTAACAAACATTCAGCACTATGAATGTTGTAAATGCAGAAAACATACTGTAATAAAAGGAAAAATTCTAGTTTTGTACTAGAAACCTGACAGTTTTAAAATTACCATCTCTCCCTTTCCTCAACATATGAATAATCTGATTAAAATGCATACACACAGGCATGCACCCTCTATCTCATGTGACAGAATACCTTTCAAATCACAGCAGAATACCTTTACTAGGGTTGCATTACCTAACTATAATAATAATAATAATAAAAATCTGCAAGATATACCATCTGACTTTGCAATTATTTTTCTTTCAGACAGAATGTGAGATCTCATTATTGTGAGAATCTACTTGTTTACTATTTAATTTAAGACTTTATTTCCCATTCACTAGAGATTGCGTCATTAAACTTGACAATCATGTTTCTAGGTTGATGGGCCAGATATTCTCTGTAGCCAGCTAGGTCTTCAAATCAAAAAACAGAAAAGAGAAGAGAAAATGTAATTGTGTATTATTAGTGATAAAAAACAAAAAGTTGTAATTTTACTTATTTTTATATTTGTAGGCATGTATATTCATGCAATATTCAATGAGTTTTAATAAAATTTAAAGAAAAAGTAAAATTTTCTTATGATTTGTCTAGAAGTTTTTATTGCAAAACATTAATAATCACTGGTTCTAAAACAGTGCTTCTTGTCTGTCAAGCATTATTTCACATTTTTCTCATTACAATAATTCAACAGTTTTATCATCACAATTTGGCCAATAAAGAAGCTAAAACAGAGAGGGTAGGTAGCAAGAGATCTGAAGTTTAAATCCTAGTAATCAACTTCTGAAATCCCAGCTTTTAATAAGTGCTCTGTCATTGCTCTTAAATATTCTTCATGTCTATGCAAAACTGCGTTAGATGCAAGTTTCAGATAACTAATCATAAAGTTTTTCCTCTGCACATTTCTAGCAGGACAGTCAGCAGTGCTACAAGATGTAGAATGTTGATGAGTATTTCTCACTCTGCAGGACAAAGGGCAGGACTTCTCAGGGGGTCTCATTTACCTTGATAACACTCTGTTTTACTCTCCTCCTGAAACAAAAAGACACTACCAAAAATTTACAAAATGTTTAAAGGTCATCTGGTGAGACTAATGCATTGTTTTATGAGAACATGAAAATCTGTGACATAACATTGCAAATTGACTATATCATCTAGTGATCGAGAACTTATTTGTAGAACAGAAGATAAATAAAAACTGTGGATAAGTCACACAACTCACAGTCAGAAGTCAAGTAAGGTAGAATTCCATGCTGAAATGCTAGCTGTTTTATATTTATGAAGTATACACATTTAGGATATCAGAAACCTAGAAAAGGAGTGATACTTTGAGAATGAGATATTGTTCTTCTCACTTAATAGTATGATTAGAATGTTGTTAATAATTGTGGGGCTAGTTTACAGACTGATTTTTAATTTAAGGTGTTTTTTGTGTTGTTCTCACATTTCTGTTCTTTCAAATAGTAAATTCTAGATACAAACTCTTAGGGAATGATAAGACAATCTAATATTCTCTTTTTCACATTAGTTTGAGTTGATAATCAAATGATTTGTATTTAAAAATTCTGAAGCTATTAGTCTGGAATGACTTTAGAGATTTTTTATTTCAGAATATTGTCAAGGTTACTTTTGTCTAATTCGTAAAATATGATTATGACCAAGTTAAATATTTTAAAACACTTAGATAAATGTATATTTTTATGCAAGTTTGCATTACAAGATAAAGTATTTTGACAGCGCATAAAATGTTTAAGTCATGATAAGAGGAAGTTAGACTTTTCAATGATTTTCTTTAGATGTTCAATGTTTATGCTAATATTTGCTCATTTTTTCTTTCTGTGTTCTATAGTTTTGCTTCTCTGTAAATAAACTTATTTACATTTGTTATTAAATTTGATATAATAAAATTGGAATTTCTCTTAACTTATGTGAGACATTTTTGAAAGTCTTATGCTAAATCATCTCCATCACCATGTTTGACCTTTGGAGGGATAGCACGTTTCCTTGGTTTTGAATTAATTTGGACGTGAGTCTTTGCATTCCAATACAATTATTCTGTCCCTGCAAGAGATACTAAAGAGACCTAAGGATGCATCAAGAATTATTTATGAGCAATTCTAAAGCTCATAGATGCACATTTTCAAAGTTTGGAAGGATAAATGTGGTATTTATTAATTAAATTTTCATGTCAATGAGATACAAATCATTGAGAAGAATCCCACTGCAAACATCAGTCTTCAGTTGCCATTAACAAAATGCTGAGCATCTAATTTCCTGACTATAGTCAATTGTAACAATATTCCCTGGATCAACTCCCTCTCAGAAGTTGTTATTGAAAAACCAAAATCACAAAGACAAACTCTTCTCAATAGGAAATTATTCTTAGAAAACGATGCATTCTGTTGACCCCATAATTAATAACCTGTAACTTTGCAATGTCTATGAAGTACTAATACAACAGAACACAGGAATTAAAAACAGAACTCTCAATTCTCCTGCTCAAGTTTATTTTTCCTTTGAAATAATTTTCATTTAAATAAATTTTCTTTCATTGATTCAGCAATTTAAAATGCAAACAGTTTCAGATTTTATTAAAAAGACACTAAACAAGACTCAAGAACACTGAGGTTCAGTTTCAGGAAATCAGACCATCTTATTTATTGGAAGCTATGCGGACGTGCTTACGTGAGAGAGAAGATTGCCGCTGATAGGGTTTTCACTTTGTGTCTGCTAGAGGCCCCCGATGAGCCAAGATAGAAGTGGTGAGTGAGTATTTATTTACTGGGTTGAGTAGCACATTCAGTTCTTAGCTTATGACCTTTGACATAAACAGAAGATTTTTGCATTTATGTCTTTTACATGTTGGGCAGCTGAACAATATTTAATTTGAAGCAAATGCTGATAGCTTCTCCTTTTTATTTGTTTTTATATAACATCTTCATTGAGATATAATTCACATATTGCACAATAGACCCATTTGAAGTATATAATTGTATAGACTTTAGTATTCTCAGAGTTGTACAACCATCATGACAATTAATTTTGGAATATTTTGTCACCCCCAAATGAAACCATATATCCATTAGTAGCTGCTCTTACTGTTCATTAAAACTGAGAGTTTTGAATGATTTTTTCCAACAATTCCTAAAAAAAGAACAATTAGGAATTTCCCTTTACTGAAGTAATGAGGTGTAATTAATAGAAACAAAAGAGCATGATTGAAGAATAAGACTGATAATATTGTGCAATAAACTTTTATAGCACTGTGGTAGACCAATACCAGTATTTGTCAGTGGTGGCAGAAGCCTATTGTGAGTTTTGCTCCGTGAGTGATACTGGATGCGCCTGTAAACTACTGTCAGCTACTTCATCTCTGACTGCGACTCATATCCGCTTTGAAGTAGGGAGGGTTTGTGTGACTAGGTGTCTGTCCAAATAAGATCTCTAAACCGCATTTCCAAATCTGCATTGCCTTTAGCCTTTAAATATTTTTATTTCTACTTTGAAATTCTAAATAAGAACTATTGTAAATATTTCCTTTCTTTACACCAAAAGGAATTTTACTTTGATCAGACTCCAGAGTGGCCTCAGACATAGAACAGCTTTGACCAAATATGACAGTGTGTGGGTTACACAAAAGTACTAAAGGGAAGATGCAGTGAGTCACTACAGTTGAACTTTTGTACTTTTTTTTCAGAATGCACCATGGGTACAAAGTGAACTAAGATTCCAAGGGGGAAAGACATACAAGACATTGGCCATGACACTTCGTACAGATTTTTGTACTCTATGCCAAAGAATCTCCGCAATATAGAATTTGTGGTTTATATTTAATTTTGTTTTTTGTAGTATATATGTATACTCCTTCCTACCCCACTGCTGCTTGTTATTTCTCTACTTTAAATAGTAACAGAATCAAAAGATGTGTAGCTGAACTATAAGATGAAACATCCTTTATGTGCTTAAAAGGTAGGCATTTACCTACTGGAGGTAGGACGTAGAGAAATATAGAAAGTGACTGATATTACTGGCTGTGGGGAGATACTGGCTGTGGGGAGCACTGGGTATAAGGAAAGGGTTCACAGCAAAGAGAGGAAGCAACACTTTGGGGAAATCAAGTAAAAATCCCAAACCACTAAGGTTTGAAGAATGACTCTTCACTAGACCTTGGGTTAACACACTAACCACAGACTGAGCAGAGGTATGAGGCTCTAAGGACTGCCTGTACCCAAAGAATGGAGAAGAGGTCAGAGAAGACTTTGCTCCTTAATATACTCACCCTGTGCAAAGCCTTGAAATTACTCCATGATATGCAACTGCATATCATGCACAGCATTGGGAGCTCTGACTCCAGGTATAAGTTATGTTCAAATTTATTGGACAAAAGTGAGTGTTAAAATTCCACTAAATGAGTAGAGAAAATGAAATGTGCTGATATGTGGGACACAGCTATTAGAAAAAGTATGCTATCTTTTTAGAGATACACTAAAATAGAGTTGCATCATTTAAAGTGTACAGTTTGCTTAAGAAGTAATAGCATGGACTTCAAACAAGTCCAGAGAACCTACTTGAAGTTTTTTATGTCCTATATTTCCTAAATTTTTGGCCAGTAAAGCATGCAAAATCATCATTAGTGACATCAATGAATGCTATTGATGAATTTTCCATACTTACCTAGGGAAATTAAGATTTGTATGCAAACACTGATATAATTTTTCCATGGCAATGAATACAAAAATTTTCACAGGAATTAAAATTGTCTCTTTATTATATGCAACATGTTAAAATTTAATTTTGAGCAAGAAAGAGTTGAAATGTTTAGCTTAACTTTACAGATACAGTTCCATCCAGTGTATTTATAATACCACCTATCCTGCTAAACATGTTAACTCTATCTCTAAATTCTATTTCTAGGATTTCAGTTTAAAATGTATGCAAATGTTCTTCTTGATTAATTATAAAGCTTCAATTCATAGGTCAATGCTCTACATGAGGAGTAGATTATTTTAAAGTATTTTAAATTCACTATTGATCACTGTGAAGCTCTTTGCCATCTCTCAGAGAAATTCCTTTGGAATAGTTTATGAGTGGTTGCATCTGTTACGAATATTACAGGTGCATCAATTTTGCAACTGTTATATTTGAGTTGTTTATATTTACTCTTCCTTACCACCACCCAACTCTAATATACTTTGACAAACCTTGCATCTTTCTAATACTGTGAATAATAATTCCAGCATTTATATACATCTATCTTTTTTTTTTGTGTGGCACCGGGGATTGAACTCACGACCTTGTGCTTGCCGGGCAGGCGCTTAGACCGCTGAGCTAGATCCCCAGC